>OU862915.1:7731442-7846442 GCA_917880885.1 Limnephilus marmoratus | reverse complement strand
AGAACATCCCGCCGCCATGCAACATGGGAACACGAACACAGCATCTCTTGCTACATTATCAGTTAATCTTATAATATCTCTTCACTGTTCCATTGCATGTTTCTTCACATCTAGTTTAAATTATCGTATAAGCTGAAAAAAACCCTTAATGGCAAAGTGTGTTTTATAAAATAAAAATCATAAAAAATGTTAAAAAACTTTTTATTTTTGAAGATGGCAGTCAAAGGGTTAATATTCAATTTAACCCACTGAGTGCCTGAGTTGATTTTTTTTATTCTGGAGAAAAAAATAAAACACAACAATGATAAAGGGTAAATGAAATTGGTCATCAATAAAATAAATAATATTTAAAACAAAAAAAGGTGCGAGACTCAATAACATTATTATCTGTATAAAAGTGGTGTGATTTTTGTGGATGTTGTGGATAAAGAATTTCTATGTGAAATATTAGACTATTGAACTGTAAATAGTTTTTAAGACTTTTGTAAATACGATTTGTTTCAAAATATGTTTTTTTGGGAAAATTATAAATAAAATGGATTAGTTGTTTCTTTCATTTCCTCTAACGAATGCAGAGGAAAGGTTACTCTCAAATCTCATATAATAAATTGTGGGCTAAAAAAACACACATAAAATAGAAGGGTGAAACCTATTACGGGTGTTTACTGACTTTTAAAAGAGCCTGGGTTTGAGACTTGAATTTTTAATCTGAATTTAAAGTTTCAAAGACCCAATCATGTCAGATTACGTCTAAAAGGGATTGAAATGAAAATCTAGTCTCCTTCAACGGAAGCAATCTTCCTAACAGGCCCTCCATTGCTTGATGTAACTCTAAGTGACCAGCTCAGATATGGGGGCTTCATCGAAGCCAGAGTAAAGTTAGCCTCTCAAAAACTGGGCGTACTGTACAGGGCCCGCAGATACTTTAATAGTACACAATAAATTCGAATTCAAATACAAACAAATACAAAACTACACAGAGGAGCTAACGTACAATTCCCATCATGACCTATGTCGTCTTTGGGGATGCTGTGTGGAGGGTCTTTTTTAGGAGATAAAGTTCTGGGAAGCAAAATAGTATTAAGGGTGGGCTGGAATCTGTGGGTCATTGTGTCCAGGATACATAATCCATCCCTCCCACTATGCTGCAAGGCAATGTTCTGAGAGAGTACGACTGGAGAGTCAAAGGGATCCCCTCAACCATTCTCTCCCGATCTAGTCTGCCATGCAGCTGGTAGGTGAACTCGGGCACCCCTGCTAAGTCACCAAATGTAGCGAACCAATATAAATCAATGAATGATGAATCTATAATAAAATCAATTGTTTAGTTTTTTTTTTCTTCTCTATGGTAAATTCAAAAAGAAAATAAAAACACTTAATGGCTGCGCAGTTATTGAAATATTTAATTCATCGCAAAGGATTTTGTATTGATTTTTGCATGTCGAAGTTCTTTGATTTTTTTTCTGTCTTTCACCATGAGAGCATTCACATTTTCAATCCATTTCAAACAAAACTTTAAGGAATCCCTTTTCAATTATCTTCAGAAATTCTTTCGAATATTTCCCCAATTAATCAAATGAAATTATTCAGCGTATTCATAAAAAAACGTTTATATTTTCTATGAAACCTTCAATTACAAATAAGGAAAATGTGCGTCAATTTGGAAATAATAAAAAATAAAAAAATATTTTATTTTATGATCAGATGAGAAAATTATATATTTAAACAAAAACCAAATTAGTTTCCATGAAAATACTAATTTCTATTTATGAAATATTTAAAAATTATAAATAAAATATAAATACTGGTATAGGTTTTAGCGAAACAACACGAAAAATTTTGACGCACAATATTATAATTATTAAAACAACTGTTTATTATATGATATTATTTTGTAAAAAAAACCTCCTCTTTTCACCCATACCCTGTAAATTTGAATAAATTGAAATGAATTTCTTTAGAGTCTAGTTAATAGAAATCTAATTAATGCAAATTTTTCACTGAATTTATAATAGGTACCACTATTTAGTCATAACATAATTATGTTAAAAAATACTGTAAATATGTAAAGAAATTATTTTAATGTAGAGAAAATTATGTCAAACATTATGGAAATAAATGATCTAGAAAGTAATATTGAATTTCTTTTCGTTAAACACACATGTTTATTTAATATACCTACTATGTTGTTAACCCACATGTTTATTTAATATACTACCGACAAACGTTGTTCTACCGTAAATAAAAAATAACCAATGTATTTTAAGTGTGTGGGAAACTATGACAGAAAGAGCAATGGAGCGTTGTACACGATGACTGCCGATAAAAACAAAAAACACCAACTAAAGTAGGAAAATGAAATAAAGAAAATCAATATTAATTTCGAAGAGCAATTGAGCGTACGATATTTTTGGTCAGTCTTTAGCCAACACAAATAAGCTCGATGGCTTGCCCACGCGAGAACATGAAGCCGAATGAAATATCAAAATGACCGACGCTTCTAGTGAATGTCTTGCGCATATGTGGATGAAAGTTCGATTCGTCATTCAAAAACATAAATAATTTAGTTCTATTTGAAATACGAAAGACGGTTACATTTGTTCATACAAAAATACTAAAATCGAGATTAAAAAGATGGGAGGGTGGGGGTAGGAGGGTTAAAATTTGAGGTTATAGGTATTTTTTTATACCAAAAAAAAAACGAAAAAAATTGTCAAAAAAATGTTTTTTTTTCTGGGTAGAGACACCCTAATCACCTAGCGGTATGAAATATACTGTAAAACCTATTCTCATACCTACCAAATATACATAAAAAAAATCATAAAAAATCGGTCAAACCGTTTCGGAGGAGTGCGACCACAAACACCGTGACATGAGGTTTTTATGTATAAGATTACCTATTTATTTTACAACTTTACCAAAAAAACGTTTTTTTTACATTAACTCCACGCAGGAGGTCCAGGGGAAATAAATCCTCTCAGAGCCTTTGTCTTATTTAGGGATGCTGTTTGGAGATCTTTTGAAGGCAATGGAAGGAGTGAAATTTCTACGAAGGAAAAGGTATGAGGGGTGGGTTGGAATCTGGGGGTTAATGTGTCCAGGAGTTACGGACGTATGAATACCACCTTTCCTCGATGGGTCCAGAGAGTCCAGTTGGAGAGGTCTGGGTTAAGTCTCCCTCAATCAGTCTCCACCGATCCGGCCTGCCACGCAACTAATTATTTAGACCTCAATGTTTCCAAATGCCACACTATGTCCTTTACTAGAAACAAGCATCAAATTAACTTCTCATATTCACTCTGCGATGAACCCGTGATCTCAAAAAATGAATGTAAGGACCTTGGAGTCTATTTAGATAGTAAACTTATATTTAAAACTCATATTGATTCAATCACCGATAGATCTTACAAAATGTTGGGTTTTATACTACGTCTGAGTAAATTATTTAGAAATCCACATACTCTAGTAATGCTTTACTCCTCACTAGTCAGAAGTCCACTGGAATTTGCATCGCCTGTCTGGAATCCCAAATACACCCAATACGTCAACAATATAGAGCGCATGCAAAATAAATTTATTAAGTATCGCGGTTATAAATACAACAATAATTACATCTGCACTCTCCAATCCCTGAAATCCAGGCGAACGGTAGCTGACATGACATTTCTCCATAAAATTATACATAACGAAATAGACTGCCCAGAACTTCTATCCCAAATAAATTTTAACATCCCATCTAAAAGAACTCGCCACGCCAACCTTTTTTACACAACCAGTAATAATACGAACGCTGCAGCCAACTCCCCCATTTCCCGCATCCTTCAAAGTTTCAACTCTATTCAAAAAACCACAAATACAGATATATTTTTTGATTCCCTCCCTCTATTTAAGAAAAACATTTTTAGCACACTGAACTCGCACACATAACACACACATCCACACACCCTCTCACACCCTCATTTACACACATACAAACACTCTCCCACACCCCTCTCCTTCAATAAGTTACTAACTAAATTTAGGTAAAATGTATTATTTATCACACAAAAATATAAGTATAAAACAGCGACATGTCATTGGTACCAATTATTGTATTAATTCTATAGCTTTGTAAATATTTCCCATTATGTAATAATGTACTGTTTGTTTCTGCAAAATAAAAAAAAATAAAATAAAAAAAAAGACGCATTCGCCGACAAGTCCTAGAAAAACCTCACACATGATGAGTCACCAAACGTGGCGAACCACTTGGGCACCTACGGCAGGGGTAACAGGAGACCTTGGAGGAAGATTTGAAAAGGAAAAGGGTACAAATAATAGAATCTGGGGTCAAGGTGTCCAGGAGTGACGGACCATGAGTCAATCGAAAGTCGATGAGTCAAAAAAATTCGGCTGGAAAGGTCTAGGCTACATCTCCCTCGACAAGTCTCTTCTGATTTGGCCCGCCATGCAATACGTAGGCAAACCACTTGTGGTGACCTATGGCAGGGATGTTGGATATCCAATAAATGGTTCCCGGTACGGCAGTACCCATACCCGCCTCCAAAATTGTAAAAAACAGAAAACATATTCTAAGTAGGCTAGAACACAAAAGTACTAAGTCAGTGTTGAGATCGGTTTCCATTAAAATCTACACATACAGGAAATTTTAGTATGTATTCAGTTCTTCATCCTCATAACCCATAACATACATACCCATAACTTACCAGTTATTGGGGATGCTATATTTTCACTGGCTCCGGAGCAGTTAGAATTTAAAACTCTTGCGAGGGAAGTATTATTTTTTTTTTATATTAATACCTCACAAGAGTCTCAGCTGCTCCCGTCTGGAGCCGGTGAGACTATGGCATCCCCAATTGGGGTGTGTTGTGAAGCTGAAGGTAGTAGGGAGGGGAAGAAGATGGGGAGAGGAAGGTGGGGAAATATCTGGCTATTCAGATCTGGTCACCAAACACGGCTAACGCCATTTCAAGCAACAACGTTTCAATTCTGAATGATGATCTCACACCAGAGCGATACCTACTGCTATCTTCCACTCTGGAAAGTGCCGCAAATATAGGCCAAATATAGCCTACTATTTATTATACAAAATGAATAAATTGTGATATAACACAAATAATCAAATTCAATGTATTTTTGAATGTAGCTATTACTTTGTGGTTATCCATTATAGAAAATGAAACAATTCAACTTTGTATAAACCACTTATATAATGCGCAAATCCGACCGGTTCCGGAACAAACATTCCTTCGTCAGGGAAAGCTTATACTAATTTGACAGTTTTTATGTCAAATTAGTAAGCTTTCCCTGACGAAGGAACGATTGTTCCGAAACCGGTCGGATTTGCGCATTATATAAGTGGTTTAAACAAAGTTGAATTGTTTAATTTTTCAAATACAATGTATTTACCACGCCGGTATTCGATCCCGCGACCTTTGGAGTGCGAGTAAATTTTAATTGCCTTACCGCTGGATTACGCAGGCCGTCAGATGTTAAGAAAACAAAATTTCTTTGAGAATAATTTGAAAGAAAGTACTGAAATTTTAATGGGTATTATCATAAATAAATACGGGTGATTAGAAATATCATATCCCTTAAAATAAAATACACTATCCTGTTTATCCTAGACATGTCCAAATAGTCAAAAATTGTAGAGTGCCTACGAAAGGGTTAAATCGCTTCATTCGAGATTATTATTTCAATTGAACATCGTCGATTGGCGAAGGGGTTATTGCACGATGAATATTTAGAATAATTGAGTTCATTGGAAGCGATTTAATCGTTTGATTAGTAATTTGGTGGCGCGCTAACCACACTAATTATGCGGCGAGGCTTGGGGTTTACTGCCTTCAGTGGGGGGATAAAACAATAATTATCTAAGTACACAACATAATAACAATCGCAGTGGATTACCTCCAGGGTAAACGTGCAAACGATCTCCAAATAGAATAATGGCTTGATTTATTGTGATATTTTCATTCAAAATCTTACCGCCGTAGGTACCTGCTAATGAGAATATTACTTTCCGGTTCAGCGTTGGCGTAGTTAAGCCGGCCTTATTAACCCATATTATCCCAACCATATCTAGGCTTGTCCGATTTTGATGAAAATTTGGTCTTAGCACCTTATAATGTATGTCATAAATAATCAATTTAAAAAAAATTAATTTTTATTTATTTGCTGAGTTTTGAAACCGATCGATAAATCGATCAGTAGGAATATACCTACATGGGTTGTATTCATAAGAATGTTACTTATTGTGAAATAAAAAAACTGCGCATATACCATACTTTATTATTTTTTATAAAAATTATGCATTTTAAAACTGTTTGGAATTAATTAAGACATTGCGTGTATATCTATGAAATTTATTTTGGATGGAAAACGACAGAACATTTCTGATGTAAAGCGACATTGCACGTTGAACATTTCATAAATGTATTTTTATGACATAATCCACATCGGGTAGATTTAATTTGGTTGACAATGTGATGGGCCTTTCCATCTAGCCTTATAGAGTCTGGAATCCGTTTTATAACAGCCAGTGATGACCTAGGCGCCAAAAGTTTACCAACGGAGGTGTTGGAGGCTTCTTTCATTAGAAAATATGTCATAACTATATACCTGGTAAATGATAATACATCGTGACAATTATTGCCCTTTTTCGATGCTGGGGATATTTTATATAATTGAAAGGCATTGTTCACACACGCATTGAGAGGGAACATAAGTAGTTGCCAATACCATCTCTTCAGCCTAATGGAAATTCGGTAGCACCCCACATTTTGATGTAGGCGATCTACGGATTGGCTTTCCATGTATGTGCTGCTTCGCTTCATGTTTTCCGCAATAGGGAATCATCGATTCATCAATGCTCAAATTTTTGTCGCCGGGATAATATTTAAGCCATCTGTGGTTGAGTAGATTCCAAAGTGGACGAACTTTTCCAAATTTATCATTTGGTGGTAAATTATTATTATCAGCGACATGGAAGTAACGAAGCAAATCTTCAAATCTGTTTCGAGGCATAAGAGATCCTACTCCTTGAAAATAGCAATCAACTTGTTATCAATACATTCGGTACCTCGCCACACTGTTATATCCTGACAATAATAATATTCCGATAAAATGTTTTATCTCAGTCACAGTAACTCTAAAATTGTGTTTCCCTTTCTGAATGGCATTTTTTTCAGTTTCTGAAGGCAACAGCTCAAATACCTCTTCATCAAAAAACAACTCGAAAAATTGTATTGGTGTTTCAACATTTTCAAGGAAACTGGGTATTGTGGTCACTTGTTCTGGCTTATCTGGAATATCTATAGCCCTTCAACGTCTAGATACTGGAACACGTTTTTTTTTTTTTCGGAGGTGGTTTTGCTGATGATGCACTAGGCGTAGGTTGGAGAGTTTGATCGTCCAAGAAACTGTCTTCCACATCAATACAAGTTTCTGTAGCAACAGTGGCCCTAAGTTCAGCTTCTGCTAATAGTTGTTACCTCGACAAATTATTTATATGGGTAAATTCCTCGTCACCACTATCTTCGTCACTTTTATCATAATTATCTGGTGGAGTAATATAAATATCAGCTGATAATATATTCGTGTCATCTTCCAGATATGAAATAATTTCATTTACTGATAAACTGTAACAAAAACAACAAAAATATCTAAATAAAACCTTCATATGAATGCATAACAACACACTGGTATATCATCCTACTGATCGAAAAATCGATCACTTTATAAAATACCAATTTTTCTACCCACAATCAATTTTATAATAATTTCAATATGTTACAATATTGTGACAAACATTATTCTAAGTATAAAACCACAAACATAAATAAAATTATATTATAATATACCAAAACTACTTACGTTTTACGACAAGACATATTTTTTAAGAAAAATTGCTTTACAAACAGTTTAAATTAGAATAATAAACGCGTGAATTGTGAAACGTCAAAAATACTGCTCGACAACTAATAGTTTCAGGTGTACCAATATAAAAAAAATTAACAACGAATGTGTTCACAATTTCATATAAAAAAAATAAAGTATCAACCGATCAAATAACCGATCACTAGGAAGATATGGGTTAAATATTTGCCTGTCAAAAAAGTAATTATTGGAGACGATCAGTAATTTGCCATTCGAATGAAAACCATGAATAAACTTACACGATAAATCATTATCCAGATCTGCCGAGCGATTCTACAGCTTTTGTGGGATCGTTATCTCCTCGTTAGGACGTGATCTCCTGTTCAATTTGTGTGATTTTTATGGCCCTTATTTACTTTTTCTATCTACAACGCACAGTAAGTGAATAAATAATCATGCATACTTGCAGGAATTCGAATTTAAAATGATCTAAACTAAAATATGTGACATTGGAGGACCCACTACTTACCCGCCCTGGTATACATAGGTAACAGATGGTTACCCCTTCAAGGCTCTTGCAAGGACTCTAATTTTTTTGGTAAAAACGACTCTACATTTGATAACAAATCTAAACCTCCAATGTCCCTGCATACGTTGTTAGTAAGCAGTATTCAAGTGCTTAGCGGGAAATACAGATACAATATGTGTTAGTATGACAAAATATAGACAAGACAATGGGACAGGTTGGTGAGAGTCCACGAGGTGGCAAGCGCTGGGTGATTTTATCCAGCGTATTCTACAAGCACCTGTTTGGGAGGAAGACACAGCAGATAAGTACTAAGGGAATGGCAAACGGTTGGGAGTCCTCTCCAATCGATTGGCAGTCCCAGCAAGAATGCGCATGACGTTCGGTCTAGCCGTGAACCACACTCAGCTTCCGCGCCCCTTAGCCGGTTCCTCGGTGATGCCTCAAAGAAAAGTAAATAGGAGATTGGGGGAAAATACCCGACAAATATGAGACAGTAAATATATAAAAATCACACAAATCTGACAGGAGATAACGTCCGTTATCTAATAACGATCCCACAAAAGATATAGAATCGCTCGGCTGGTGTAGTAACGTCAAAGCGGGAAGGGAACGGAGGTGGCAGGAGAAAGCATCGAAAGAACACGTTGGGAGTGGTGGACTGAGGAAGGAGTGATTGCAAAGGATACATTGTAGCAGTAGCAGATAGCAGAGGGGAATTTTGAAAATCCATGCTTCTCATGCGGACAGCTCTTCGTGGCCTCTTCACGCATCGCAAAACCTTCTGATTTATTTGTGTACGCACCATGTGGAAAAACTAAAAATATTGTGTATTCAAAAGCACTTCAATAAAAAAAATTAAACACACACTCGGGTATTCGCTAGAATACTGTAAAACAGACAGAAGCCGCACTGGTGAAGGAAGCTTTAGTTCTCTTACATGAAGATTTTTTTTTAAATTTAAATAGTTGATCTAACAAAGTCTTCCTACCACATTAAGGGCGTGCCCCATGTAAAGTAGTCCAAAAGCATGTAAAAACTGAAAAATATGTGTGTATAATAATAATTCTTTATTCCAGGATGTGGGGAGGATAGTGCAATCGCACACATCCCATGTAGTTATAGGTATATATTTATATATTGTAACATATCTATTTCGCGAGTAGGTACTGCTTAAAGCAGGTACTGTTTATTGTCTATTAATTTTTTATTTTTTATTTAACTTTGTTGGTTGGCGAAACTGCAACGACACCGGAAACGGGCGTTCGGGGGAAAGATGGCGGAAGACATAACGTAGTTTTGTGTGGGGGAGCAGATTTTCGGGGCGATGGGGATTATGTTGTGAGTTACGAAGGCGATGTAGCCTAGAAAGTTTGTTTTTACACGTCACGTGAGTGTGTGACAACTCTAATGGCACTGTAGCCGATTTATTTTGTTAAATCCCCCGCCGGATGCCGCGAGATAATGTTGTCCGCGTGCTGATGTTTTTTACACCAAATTCATCGGGTGATGAACTGCCCGCAAGGATTCTTTGCTGGTGAATCCTTTGGCCGATGAGGTTCCCTCATGCCGCTTGATGGGTGAGGACCTTCCGTGCTCGTTTTGTTGGGTGAATTCCCTTTACTGATGAAGCGGCTCCTAGACTCTGTTGGACCCGCCAAATATCCTTTGTTGTACCTTTGGGCCGGTGAGATTCCCCATGCCGCCTGATGGATGGAGGCTCAACCGAGCTTTTTGTGTTGGGAGGACTCCCTTTAACCAAACGCCCCATGACGTGTGGAACGGCGTTTTGGAGTTTGCTGTTGACGATCGCTGTTGAGGATTGCTCTACACGACTGGAAGAGAATCACGACGACGGGACGTACGCGCTTCTAATAACCAACCGTAATTTTAACATAACTCTCTCTCTCCAAATCTGATAGATGCCAAAGGTATTTATGTTTCTTTTTTTACCTTTCTTTGATGTTATTTGCAAAGTGCAATAAAGCCTTTTTTTTACATTTCACTAGAAAATACTTTCATTTATTTATATGCATGATCTCTGATCCCTATTTCCACCATCCTGAGATGGATGTTCTTTATGCTCTGGGAGGCTGTCGGATGACAAAGGTAGGTAACCTATATTAAAATGGTATTACATTTGCGCCCAACGAAAGAGTTTTTTAAGTATATTAAACAGGTGTTCGGAAGGGTATTTATAGATCATGCATATATCTATAAGAATAGTCTTATTTAATGTTATATAATTTGTCTGCTTTTTACGATGTCATTTTACAACTCATCAGTGTGTGGGTAGTAAGTTAGTTATTTGCAATTATGCATTTGAACTTGTTGATTACCAAAGTTTGACGTTTAGTTATATCTATTGCCATATATAAAAAAAATGTGCGTGTTAATATATTGTTTCCCGCAATTTAATGTACATTGGTACCAGTGACAGCTTGAATAATTTACAGCGAAAAATATTCTCTTTTCTGGCAATACTGGATTTAAGTGTCAGTTGTCAAAACATCAAAACAATTGTTGTGTTTTGTTTTCGCAAATAAGAAGATACGTTATATTGTGAAAGGGTTTTGTACATTAATTGGATATACAATTAAGAATTTACAAGGGAAGACGATGTGGATTCTTTTTATAATTTTTCGCGGAAAAACTTGCTTTGTTTTGAGGGAATTTTAGTTCCGGTGATCCATTGGCTTTACACGGTGTCCGGTGAGCTACATACATTATAAAATGTCCGGTGAGCTACATACATTAAAAAATATTTTTTTTTTTTTTTTTTTGGAAAATAATTTTGATTTTTTTTTTTTTTTTCAAATAATTTTTTTTTAATAAGATAATTTGTTTACAGGGTGTCCGGTACTTAGTGCAATAAAAATTTTACGAATTTAATTCATATTATATTATTTTATTTGTCTTTTTGCAGCGACAACAACTTTTGTCAACAATAACAAAGATGCGTTATTACTATTTTGAGGGCATTTTAACAACAATTATAGAAATTGTTTTGAATAAATTGAACACTTTTATTGTCAATCGTGACATATTCATAGGTTTGTAAAATTTTATATAATTACAGGCATTATATTTTTGCAGTTTTGTGGACTTAGAGAATTCATAATTTTTTCTTTTTTGAAAAATTTTTTTTTTGGTGTGGACATTGATGCTGTTTAACTTGGGTTCTTGTGTTTCCTGCCGTGCTTTAAGTACCGCAAGATTCATTTTATAACACCTAAGTTAAGACATCATTTTTTTGGATTATGGGAGTACACGGCCCCCGGCCACCCTTCCTAATCCTATTTTTTTTTTGTGTTCCACCGTGTAATGTCGCGAGTTCGTTCGGGAATTGTCAATTTGTGTTTTTTTACAATCCCAACAGCACGCATCCAATCATATTACTCCTTTTCTTTAAAACGAGTTGTGTTTGCATATCACATTACTACTGAATTCTCGAATCAAGTCTCATTATACACAACCTCGCCTGTAATTTTTCTATACCTATCGAGCAATTGGAAAGACCAGTTCATTTTTGTTTTGCCCTATACATCCAGTAAACTCAGCTTTTGATAAAAAAATTCACAAAAAAAAATTTCCTCAATCTTGCTTCCTCAATTTAATTTTTTTTTCTTTAAATTCTTTGGAATTTTTTCTATAGGAAACGTCGTTTACAATGAATGTCGTTTCCTCTGATCCGTGTGATCAGTGGCGCCCAATATTTTGTCTAAGTCATATTTTGTAATTGACTTAGTCTTTGACGAGAATTTTTTTATTTAAACTCTAAATAATTTTTTTGTATGAAATGAGTCGTTTCGCCTTCCTTATAGGCTACAATTATACTTACACACTGATGCGTTCGTAAAACAATAGGTTATGTTGTACTGTTTTAGCGTTTAAGTCTGAATCCTTCTTCTCAAGTTCGTTGGAATTTTCTCCCGAATAATGACTTTCCAAGCACTTGGAAAGAATGATTCAAAACTTCTGTTTATGAGAGATTTGAGCGACTTTCTTATGTACAGATTGTTAAAATTTCAACAATTAGTGATTAAGTAAAGTTTTTCTTAAATATACCATAGCTATGTTAAATAGATTAAGTCTGGTATAACTTTCCTTAAAGTCAGTTAGTTAAGTTTGTTAAGAATATTTGTTAAGAATTTTTTTTTCTTGTCACAAACAAAGGTGGTACTGCTCTGGCATACCTACCCATTAAAGTAACTCATATTTGAAGTTTATCACCTTACCTCTAATACAGGAAAGTGTATTTTGTCTTTTAGTTCTAAGTTAACATTAAGCATTTACATATATAGGTCTCTCACTGCTTAAACAGTGTTGTACTGCTAATTTTGTCCACTAGTGTCGTTCATTTGGATATTGTTCGATCACACCTTATCTAGTGTCGATTATCTAATAAGTATATTCGATCACCAAAATATCATTGTTTGTTCAAGAAATTTATGACTTTTCACTTACTTGATGTATTAAGTGTTATTTTTTGAAAAAATGCCACCTGAGTTTATCTTCAGTCTTTTCTTGCACAAGCAACGTCCTCTGAGGATGGTTTATAATAGTTACATCTTGTATTTTTGTATAAAATCAAGAGTACTTTTTGAGGTTCACTTTTTTAATAGCTAGGTGTTTTGTTTAATTTTAATCCCTAAGCTCTAAGCCTAACATTCTAGATCCTGTTTTGCTTCTGTGTTCCTAATGAATTTTTTCATAATTTTGATGGATAGGTAATTGAAATATGTAAACCCTAATCTAACCTCTTTTATAGATAGGTAGTGCCTCGGTATTGTAAAACCTGATCTAAACTGTTTGACAGATAGGTATGTCTTTACATATAAACCCTACTCTGACCACTTTGTAATTGACAGTTTTTTATAAAACTTGTTATACGATGGACAAGTAATAATTGTATTATACTTGATCTGATTTTTTTTTGACAGATAGGTATGTCTTTACATATAAACCCTACTCTGACCACTTTGTAATTGACAGTTTTTTATAAAACTTGTTGTACGATGGACAAGTAATAATTGTATTATACTTGATCTGACCTCCTAGACATCAATTTTTAAATTGAATGAGTTAATTCTGTATATTTGTTTATACCTTGGATTAGTTTTAGTTGATAATTTAAGACGCGTTGAGTATAATATCTGTGACGTAACTTTTTTCAAATATCACTTTTGATTAGAATATAAGGATAGAGAGAGAGAGTTATTTTTTTTTATGTTAATAATAACTAAGTGTTGCTTTTTTTCTATAAATGAAAGTGGGAGCTTGAATTCTCCATACTCACTAGTGTTTTCTTGAGAGATTGTCTCTCGTCATGTGAGTAACGTGTTGGTAATCTTACAAGCGAGCTTGTAAAAGTGGAGGTATTACCTCATTTTCTATGTTGTTTTTTTTTGTACACCATTCTGTGAATGGGTTTGCTACTTTAATATGTTTTACGTTTATGTTTTTCTGATACTATGTTGTGTTATTTTTCTTTAACAGATGTGGAAAGAGAGAGTCGTATTGGGCGGTGTCCTAATAATTTTACTTCACTTCGCGGCGTAAAATTTTCGGGGGTTGCGGGGAAATGTAACATATCTATTTCGCGAGTAGGTACTGCTTAAAGCAGGTACTGTTTATTGTCTATTAATTTTTTATTTTTTATTTAACTTTGTTGGTTGGCGAAACTGCAACGACACCGGAAACGGGCGTTCGGGGGAAAGATGGCGGAAGACATAACGTAGTTTTGTGTGGGGGAGCAGATTTTCGGGGCGATGGGGATTATGTTGTGAGTTACGAAGGCGATGTAGCCTAGAAAGTTTGTTTTTACACGTCACGTGAGTGTGTGACAACTCTAATGGCACTGTAGCCGATTTATTTTGTTAAATCCCCCGCCGGATGCCGCGAGATAATGTTGTCCGCGTGCTGATGTTTTTTACACCAAATTCATCGGGTGATGAACTGCCCGCAAGGATTCTTTGCTGGTGAATCCTTTGGCCGATGAGGTTCCCTCATGCCGCTTGATGGGTGAGGACCTTCCGTGCTCGTTTTGTTGGGTGAATTCCCTTTACTGATGAAGCGGCTCCTAGACTCTGTTGGACCCGCCAAATATCCTTTGTTGTACCTTTGGGCCGGTGAGATTCCCCATGCCGCCTGATGGATGGAGGCTCAACCGAGCTTTTTGTGTTGGGAGGACTCCCTTTAACCAAACGCCCCATGACGTGTGGAACGGCGTTTTGGAGTTTGCTGTTGACGATCGCTGTTGAGGATTGCTCTACACGACTGGAAGAGAATCACGACGACGGGACGTACGCGCTTCTAATAACCAACCGTAATTTTAACATAACTCTCTCTCTCCAAATCTGATAGATGCCAAAGGTATTTATGTTTCTTTTTTTACCTTTCTTTGATGTTATTTGCAAAGTGCAATAAAGCCTTTTTTTTACATTTCACTAGAAAATACTTTCATTTATTTATATGCATGATCTCTGATCCCTATTTCCACCATCCTGAGATGGATGTTCTTTATGCTCTGGGAGGCTGTCGGATGACAAAGGTAGGTAACCTATATTAAAATGGTATTACAATATTTACACAGTAAAGAAACAAGAATATAAATAGAAGAAAAAATTAGCAATAACTAAAATAAATAATCCATTATCATGCAGGGCATGGTCTTGAGTGAGCTTGGGACCAAAGCTCACTCAGGAGTGGCGCTTGGTGTTCGAAGGCTGCGGCCACCACCATGTTGTCGGCGGCCATTAACCGCATCCTGGCTCAGTGACCCAGTGTCTCATCAGGCTGGCGAATCCATGGACTCCTCTACATGGAGTATATGTCCGCGTGTATGTGCGTGATTGCCACCAGAATGCATTGTCATCTACTACGAGTCTAATTGCCGATTTTCAAAGTCATCGGATATCGGGAAGTAATCCAATTCCAAGATTCCAAGTCATACATAGATTCATTCAATCAAGAAAACATATGTGAAATTCAAATGCATTTTAAAAAAAATGTTATCATTTCTTTAATAATTCCGAAATCACTTTGTGGTAACATTTTTAAAAAGATGAATAGAACGAGCCTTGTTTGAACGACTGTTATTTAAGAAAATTAATCTAACCTAAGAACGTTTTGAAGAAACCTTTGGATTTTTTTTTTTTTTTTTTTTTTTTTTATTTAATAAATTTTACAAAAATTTCATGTTTTTGTGTATAAATAAAGTTTTTTGAAAAAAAAAAATATACATTATTTAATACGTCTTACACCTTTTTTTAGAGCAAAGCTCGTGTTAAAAAGGCGGAGACAACGAATGTAGATATTAATTTTTATGTAAGTTTAAATAATATATAATTTTTTTTTATATACATATAGATCAATTGATGGATAATTAACAGTATACAAAGAAAAAAAAATCGTATATATAATAATATGCATCTATAGTTTTATATAATATATAAAACATAAGCAGAAAGAAGAGGATATAAAAAAGAAAGGTAAAAATTAAAGAAAGAAAAAGGATATCAGATGTTACAATTGTGTTTATAAATAAAATATTATAAGATGTAGTGATTGTGATAAGTTATATATAAAGAGCTTTAATTGATTTTTTGAATTTTTTATAATTTGTTTCCAATCTTAAATTAAGTGGTAATTGGTTAAACCATTTAACTCCAATATATTTATAGTATTGTTGAGCTGTGGTGGTGTTACAACGCGGGACAGTCATAGAGCCCAGGATATTTGTTCTCATGCTGCTTGAAAAAGGAGTGAAGCTCTCATTATTGAAGCAATCTTTGTGTATTTGTAGAATTGTAATTTTTTTATAAATAACATGAAGTGAAGGTACTTTAAAATCTTGAAATAATTTGATAGTGGGGTAATCATATGGCTTTTTTAAAATTATTTTTATAATTAATTTTTGAATGATTTCCAATGGTAAAAGAGAAGTTTTGAATGCACCGCCCCAACCAACAATTCCATACTGTAGCACTGATTGGATTAAGGAAAAGTAAATAGTTCTTAACATACTAATATTTAAAATGTTTCGAATTCTAATGAAAATGTACACTAATTTTCTTAGTCTCTCAACTGTTGTGCTGATTTGCATCTTCCACTTTATGTTACTGTCTATAGTTACCCCAAGGTATTTAACATTGGTTTTAATAGTGAGTACAGAGCAATCAGGTTTACATATATATGAATTTGAATTACAATTATATGAGTGTATACATATATTTAGATTTTCAGGGGTAGCCTTTTTAGTCAGAGTGAAAGGAATTACAAAAGTTTTATCTGTATTCAGAGATAGTAAATTTTGATCAAACCATTTTTTAATTAAATTTATATCTGATTCCGCCGTTCTCTGAGTTTCATTCCACGTTGATCCCTCAGCTAAAATTGCTGTGTCATCAGCGTAAGATATTATTTTGGATTTAATGGTGAGTTTAAAAACATCATTAACATAAATGATAAAGAGAATTGGTCCCAATACTGTTCCCTGCGGGATTCCAAATTTACTGATTTGAGAATCGCTAAGAAAACCATTTAATTTGACAAATTGCTCTCTATGAAATAGGTAATTTTCGATCCACGTTAGGGCATTATTGGTTATACCAATTTTCTTTAGTTTAGAGATAAGATTCGAATGTGATATACTGTCAAAAGCTTTTCGTAAGTCGACAAATATTCCAATACATTTTTTTTTGTTATCTAAAGATTTATATATTTCAGATGTTAGGTCTACGATAGCATCTTGAGTGCTCAAATTTTCTCTAAAACCATATTGATGTGAATTTAATATATTATTTTCTTTTATAAATTTGAACATCTGTTTTTTTACAATTTTTTCAAATATTTTTGCAATATTTGAGGTAAGAGAAATTGGCCTATAATTATTACTAAGAAAGGGGTCACCGGATTTAAAAATAGGAGTAATAATAGTTTTTTTGTAATTTACTGGGAAGTTGCCATTTTCGAAACTTGTATTTATGATGTGTGCCAATGGTTTACAAAGTGAATCAGAATTTTTTTTAAGAATTTCTACCGAAATATTGTCATAACCGGGGGAAGAATTACCTTTTAATTGATTAATAGTGTGTTTGATTTCATCAGCGTCAGTTCGTTGGAATTGTGTTAAGGTATTAAAAGGATTTGAAGGCGATGTATATAGTTCATTATTTTCGATGTTTTTAATTTTAAGTGCTAATTTTTCACCAACTGATCCAAAATAATTGTTGAAAATATTTGCACATTTCATTGGATCCGTGTTTACATCATAAATTTTGTTATCAATATCTGTAATTTTGTTTATGTTAGATTTTTTAGGTTTTTTATTGATAATTTCATTGATAGTTAGCCATACCTTTTTATTATTGTTGCCAGCAATATTGATTTTTTCTTTATAGAAATCTTCTTTGGTTTTCCGGATAATGTAACACAGTTTATTTCTGAATTTTTTTAAATATTCGTATAGTTTATAGTTTTCTGGAAATTTTTTATGTTCCTTATAAATTTTTTCTTTATGTCTAATTGAGAATATGATTCCTTGGGTGATCCACGGTTTTAATTTTTTAAATTTAGTATTTGGAGAGTATTTTATAATGGAAGAGGAGGATTTTATATGCTTATTTAAGATTGATTCAAAATTAAGTGAACATAAATCGGTGTTATTAGAGGATAAAACAGTTTCCCAATTTTCAGTGTTAAGGTTTTGTTGTAATTTTTCGTAATTAATAATGGTTTTTGGAAAATTATTGTGGGAGTAATTTTTCACATCTATTTTGTCAGTTTTAAAGGCTACAATGCATGTGTGATGATCAGTAATATTATTTTTCCAAATAATTGATTTTATTTTTTCAGTTTCATTAGTATTACACCAGATATGATCAATGCATGATGACCTTTGTCCAAGACATTCTCTCGTATATTTTTTTACACATGGTTTAAAGTTTAGTTCCGTTAATGTGTTGATATAATCAGTTTTTTCTTTATTTCTATTGTTTTCGAATTCATCAGAAATATCGATATTGATATCGCCCACAACAAATGCATTTCGAGAACAATTTGTATTTAAAATAGATTTCAGATTCTCGGTGAAATTACTAATGCTCGAGTTATGTGTTCTATATAACGCTATTATATCAAATAAAGTGTTTTTTATATTAATTTGAATATGAAGACAGTTTACAAGATCGATATGTATTTCATTAACGGAAATATTGTCATGAATACATTTTATAAAAACAATGATTCCGCTATTTTGATTAATTTTGTAAGTTGTAACAAAATTATTGTATCCAGGTAAATTATAGGTACCTGAGTAGCCGCTAATTCTGGCTTCTGATAACACAATACAATCCGGTTTATGGGCAAGTTCATTTAATGCGATTGTAAAATGATCAAAATTTTTACAGACACTTCTGATATTTAAATGAAGGATTGTTAAAGATTTTGAGAGATTCATTTCTAATAGTATGTTATTACATTCGACACTAGATAAACAAATATCTTCCGAAATCTTGAAAGATGAATCTATATCTTCAAATAATGAGTCAGACATAAGAGTATTTTAAAAGTATAGAATAATAAAAAAATTGATTTTGACATTATCGTATTGTTGAGAATGTAATTGAAGGAGAAAAAATTATTTTAGGAGAAAAAGTGTTCGTCGAGTTATACATATTAAACAGTAATAGAAAGTATTAACAAAAACTCTCAATATAAAATACATATTTATCTTAGATTTACAGTTAGTGAAATAAATATTCATAGAACGACCTGTAACAGTTGTATTTGACATGGTCAAATATTTTCGTAATAATAGTAAGATGTATTTAATGTACGTAGCAATAATATTTATTTTAGTTTGCATTTTGAAATCATTTATGCAGTGTAAATATATAATGAGGGTAATTAGTACGTGAGTAGTACGTGAATAGTTACTTATGTATCATACTTCTACTTACTTTACGAATAATCGATTTTGTCTTGAGCGATTCTAAGCATTTTAGCACGATATAGACATTTAATGCTGGATGCATTGTGATTAGTGTCATAACTTAGTTTGTAGTTTTTGTTTTGAAAAGAACAATTATTACATATAGGATCGGAGTTCTTGTTAGTACATTGTTGAAAGTTGTGGTTTCCAGAACAGTGGCTACATGTAGCAGCATTTGTTTTATCCAGACATCGGAGCGAAGTGTGACCGAATCGAAAGCAATGGAAACATTGCGTGAGTACTTTGGCTTCCTCCACCTTAACCCGCTGGTAGCTGATGTTAACTTTTTGTTTATTCAGTAGTAATTGTCTCATGCTGCCACTAGTTTCCAGGACACAATTTTTTGAATATTTAGTTTTAAATGTTTTTAACATTTTAAGGGAGTCTAAGTCAGGATTCATTTTTAACATTTCCTCCAGGTCCGGGTTCTGTGCAATTAGGTTTGGTACAATATCATCATCTTGAATATCTTCATGTAGTCCTTTTAGAATGATCCTAGGTTTTCTCTTCTTTACTTCTTCAGCTTGGATGTTACGAAGATTTTCGTTAATCTCTTTTGACAATACTAAAGCATCGTTTTTTTTGGGGCAGTGTATAATCAGTCTATTTTTGCTTATTTTTTTAACTCCGTTTACTGCAATTTTCAGTTTTGCAGCAGAAATTTTTTTTGTGATTATTTTTTCAATGTCTTCTGATGATTTGTTTTTATCATCAGAAGAAATAATAATTGAAAATTTATTTGTATCTTGAGGTAAATTATTTGTTGTTTTGGTTTCGTAACTTACAGGATAACTTCGGTTTCTGTTTTCTAGTCCTTTGGCATATTTTTCAGTTTTCGTTAGTAGTTGGTCTTTTAATTTGATTATTTCCTGTTGGTCCGATATTTTTTCTTTGTTGATTGTATTTTCAAGTTGTAAGAATTGTTTTTCAATCAAATTTTTGATTTTTATTTCTTTGATGTTCTTATATACATCACTCTTTAACGTCTCCAAAATTTCGGTTAGCGACATATTGGAGACCCCACTTATTGCGAGCGCAAAGGGTTAGGGCAAGCAGCACTCAACCCAGGAATTAATAATATACTGTCGCGATGCAGCGGTGCAGGCGTACGTTCCGGTTAAGGTTGAAACGTTGACTGAAACTTGTTGATAATTTTTATTGAAAATAGTGGTTAAAAATACAGTTGGTTATTTTAATTTGAATTAGTGATATTTTAATTTAAATTAGTGATAATTATTTTCATTTAATTAAAATGAGACCTCAAAGTGAATTTACAATTATCGAAGAAGTAAAAAATAATACTTGCGGAGTAAAATATATATTTTTATGTAAAAGAGCTACATTTAATTACAAAACATGGTTTGATTCTAAGATTAGTCAAAGCTTTTACAAAGATTTATGTGACTGGTGTGGAGGGCTGTTAAATTACATACAAAACATATTTAGCAATATCGACGTCACGGACTTCACGAATAATTCACCGGGATCAGTTTCAAAAATAAAAATACTTTTTTGATAACACGCATTAAAAAGCGTTTAACCAACCAGTGGCCGAAAAACCACATTTCGTCGAAAGTTGTTCTTGCGATTGTTCGTACGATCGTACAATGAGAAAGATTAATTATTCTCCGTGCCAGCTTTTTAAAATTGTAACTGAATATCGATTTTATTTCATTTCAAATTTGCTTTAATTTATACCTACATCCAAAAATGCTGAAGGCATGATGATAAAACTATTACAAAAATGTACTTTTTGTGATTATTTTTTAATTATAAGTATTTGTCATTATTCAATAATGTAGTTAAACAAAAATGATTAAAAAATCTGAAATATATTAGTTTGTAAGTGCGCAAATAAATACACAAACGGACCAATTTTCGTCAAGAAACACATGTAAGTAAGTATATATTTTTTTATGATTTTATTTAAACTAAAATTAAAATGTGGTGTGGTATAATACAAAATCTTTTTTGAAAAATTAACAAATCTGCCAACGACCTATGGTATAACCTTATTATTTTAAAAATAAAGATTTTTTCTCAAAATTTAAAACATGCGAATGCTAGATAAAAGAACAATCTTTCGAAATCCATTTATAATTTTTTGTGGAAAAGAGTCAATACGTCTAAAATCTGATTTAAGAATGAAATATTTCTGGTTTTCTCTGGTAATACCCTCTTAAGAAAAAATATCTTGGAAGTCAAAAAGATGGTAACTATTGTAGATAGGTACTCTTCAGCTTTTGATATTATAAATCCATCAACCGATTCGTTTGATGTACAAATAGAAATGCATAGCCTATTGCAGTAAGCTGCACTGCAAATCCATCTACTTACGAAACAAGGACATGCACAAGCTCAGCTTTTTGGTATGCCGCTAGCAGCCAGGATATTGTTGATCAGACGGTTTGCGTTTGCGTTCCTACAGCTGAATATCATTTTGCAATCAGACACGGTGATTTTCAAAGGGCCGTAGAAATGCGGTGCATTGCCTGCAATACGGAAAAATGAATAATTTTTCTGCTTTTGACTGCTAGTCAAAATGAACGTACCTACGTTATTTAGTATTTTTTTGGAAATCAACAGGGTGCATTACATATAACTGTCAAATATGTAGTTAATATGTTTTATTACGTAGAATATACAAATACCAAAAAAAAAATACAGATTTCCTCCAAGAGGAATTTTCTCGAATATAACGTAATATTGATTTATTATGAAGTCCGGTTGAATAACTAATTGCCACCAATGTTCTCAGTTCTCGGGAGCAAAGCTCATATTTAGTTTTTATTGTTGAAAAATACAACAAACATACGAGTAACGAGTATATCACCGTTTGAGATTTTTTGTTGCTACAGATCAGCAAGTAAAAAAACTTAAAAATGAAACCTTTTACTTAGGTACTTCAGATTATTCAGCAATCGTGTTGATGATTAATTTGAGATTCTTTGTGGCCAAAAGATTTATCTTTGTTAATTTTCGGGTAATTATGCCGTGTTGCGTTTCCTCTTTCTATAACCACTGGAGCGATCACGCGAAATAAATCAGTTTGCCTTGAATGCTCGAGATTATCCAGAATATCATTTTTTAAACTTTTCGCCAACATTAAAAAAAAACATACCTTCGAATTTTAACATTTTTTTTTTAAAGAAAGATAAACATTCCCGGGTTACGAATAACCCAACAATGTTTGAAAATCTCCTACTGCCACCACAGACAGCCGAAAATGTTGCTTGTGTTGTGATGGAGGACTTAGCCAGCCGAGGAAACGAACACGCGACGCCCGGGTGGGACCCAAGCGCCCATGCCCACTCAACCACTGACCGGTCATAGAGACATAAAAACTTATTATAGTGATATGTAGTCAATGAATTAACCTGTATTTTATCGTTTATCTCATATTTGTAGGATTTATAGAAAAAAATATTTTAAAAATTAGTAAAGTTTAAACCGCGCGAATCCTGCATGTTTTTTTAAATTATTTTGAAACTACCGTGAGGAGTACTTATTCGTGTCAACACAAAATATTTTCCATTTCTGTATGTTATCTGTAGAATATTTGATAAAGAAAGGTGCATATCTATGGAAAAGAACTAATTTTAACCGTAAACAGCTGATCAAAAATTCGATTAGAAAAAAAATTATTTTTAACATAGTTCTAAAATGGTCTAGGACCTAGGAAATTAGGATTTATGATATCTATGGTCATAATAGAAAAAGAATTTCAATAACTTCGTTTTAAAATAAATAGCTGGCCAAGGAAATGTTTTAAATAATTACAATAAATGTTTTACGAATGGTAGGAAAATGTGGTCCAATTTTGAACCGCTATCAATCGGAGAAAAATAATAGTGGTCCATTTTTCGCCCATAATCGCTCCAGTATCAGACAACGTTAAGTTATACATTTGCCCCGATGATAGATACTGTAATGCTGTCCAAAAAATTGATTAAAGAAGGAGAAGCGCAACACGGTATAATAACCAAAAAAGCAATGAAATCGGATGATGGTACGTGTATTAGGTAGAACAAGGCAAGGAAGGAAAAAGGACGACCAATCATTTACCACTGTGACATCTTTGCGAAGGAGCTCACTTCATAATATACTCGTATGTAGATAGTTCCACCGCGATACATCAACGTTATTAACGCCTAAAGCCTAAACGAACGAATGAGATTTAAAATCCGAGATTATGTATACCGAAAACCATCAAGTTGCTTCCATGGCAGCCAGAATCCTACTTCTTGGTTCAAATCAAAAACACTTGAACTTACACAATTTTCTTGACGTTTTCTTGCAAAGTATGGTCGGGAAAAGGTAGAAACTGGATAAATGATATCCCCGTTAGGGTTTGCAAATCCCGCATCTTTTTCAAATACCGCGGGATTCCGGTATTTGGTGGCAATAAACATACAATGTGTTGGGACACCTGGCTGAGGTGCCTACTTTCTGCTGTCGGACTAGCTCATTCGGTCAGCAGAGCGCTAGGGACTTTCATCACCAGGGTGGTAGGTTCTCTTAGGCGCATGTGTGGAATTCCTGAAATAAAGTCTACCTACGTACCTTGTCAGGGCAATGAAATATCAGCTGCAGGAAACATGGTTTGAGTTGGAGGGAACTGTTTAAATACAACAGGGGTTCATTTACAGTCAATAATAGAGAACAGGTAGAATTAATAGCCTATCTATTCCGGGGTCATAGCCTAACAATCTCTCTCTATTGAGTCTCTCTCAGACCGGTCATAATTACGCGTAAATTGGGAGGAACACACGGCAAAAAGGGAAATTAGCGGTTCAGGTACTCACAACAGCCGGAGCAGGTGTCTTGAGGGCAGCAAGAAGAGAGGTACCCAGGCGGAGCTGGTACTCTCCACAGGTTTTTACAAGCGAATCGGGACATCGCGTCTCCGTTAGAAGTTTCTCGAACAAAAGTGCCGGAACGAACGGCAACAGAGCGGGCGCTCTCAACCAGGGGTTACAGGGAAATGGGCGTTGCTGGCCGTTGTCGGCCAGCCGCGCGCCGCGAGCGTGCCGTGCGCGGGCGCGGGGAAGGGGGCGGGCGCGGTGCACGGGCAGGGGTGTAGCGTAGTAATTTAGGCTGTATTCCGGCGCATCGTAACAAATGTTAACATACAGTACCATTATCAAACACACATAATTCACACACTCAATTAGTATATTAATTAAGCTATGGATACGATAATGAAAAGGTATGATAAATGTACGATATTCAAACGATAAAGGCTTAAAAAGATTTTGATAACTATTAAGATCATAAAAAACATGGAATATGGATCCATCACCAACATGAGAACGGACATTTGGGCGCAAAGCCCAGCAGCGGAAAATGTTCGTTCTGCTTTCACACTAGTTGGTTAGACGATATGGTGTGTGTTTTGATTTAGTGTAAATTTATAATTTTTTTTCAATCCGAGAATCCAGCACTTGTTATTCCTGCAAATCCGCGGGGAACAATATTGCTGAAATCTTGCGGACTTGCGGGTTGCGGGATGCGGGATACGGGATGCGGGATTAAGTTATTACAAACCCTATACCCTGTAGGAGCCAAGCTCATTTTTGTCAGTTCAAACATTAATTGCGATAAAATTCTTAAATGATCTTTAAAAAATAGTTTAGCTTATTAATAGTTTAACCGATTCCTAGGACCAATTGTATTCACAGAATTTGAAAAATTTATCATATTCAAGGTTAATTTCCAAGTTCTGTGAAAATTCTGTTGAAGTTCTGTTATTAAGTCACTATGTACCAGTTATTTCATGTAACTAAAATAACTTTAATAGATATTTAATAGAACTTCAAAATGAACTTAGAACGTGAAAAAGTTGCTTATTTAATGACAATACCATTCAATTACAAAATTAACGACATAAGGTAATAATTCACTAATAAGTTAATAACAATAACATTGTTACAAGAATAATGTTACAACTAGCAGTTAAAAAAACGCTCCGCAGATTTTTGCTGCTAGGCCCTGCGGGCGGCTTTTAGTTCGGCTTCGCCCGGTTTGAGTATTTGTGACCATTTAATAAATCGAAAGGAACTGGTTCCTAAAAGAGCCAGTTCCTCGGATCCACTGTGATCCAGTGACAACTGGGCACCGTCGACTCACCGAGACCAAGTAAACAGTGACAAAGTAGCTGTGACAAAGTAACCGAGACACTCAATGACTTTATGTGTATAATTCATAACAACTTCGTCAAGTATTGCCGTCAATCTTTCCAAATCCGGAAGGATACTTAAATTATATAAATCCGTAGCACTTACATTTAGGGGAAAATATCCATATGCGAGCAGCTGACGGAAGTAGTGACATCTTGTGTCGAATTTTTAAATTTGAAACCGAATTATAACAGTAGCTTTGTGAGAAATTCCACGTGCACAGATGTTATTTGTGGCGCGGCGCGTATGGGTGGCGTCCAGCGTCCGAGATGTACTATTAGCTAGGTTCTGAAATTCAAACACGCAGATGCAAGCCTGTTAATACTGTTTGATAAATGATGTCATTAGAGCTAAAAAAGGTTTATATATAATATTCAGTTCAGTCGAGAGAGAAGTAGTAGGTTTTTGCTAACTTTTAAATCGCTACCTAAATTACACGAAACAGTTTGATAAAAATAATAACTCCAACAACTCGTCCTCTATCAATATTTCACAACGTGGATTACGTAGCAGATGATAGTATTTTGTTTTCTTTCTAAACAGAAAGCCACATACATACGTAAAATGTATGCTGCATCTTACGTTTATCGGCGTATCCATTCCTCTCATATATTATCTTAAACCTTTTTGTTCCATTTCAACGGTTTTCTAAATGTCTTGGATTATTTTTTTGAAGACTTTTATTTTACATGTACATTTGTTACTTACTTGTTACGGTTTCGACACATCCGTGACAATCACCAGTAATCTTAAAACTAACTACAAGTTTATTCAAGTACAAGTTAATAATGCTCAAGAAATACAAAAAAAACATTGGGTTATTTTTATCTAGTAACTTTTTTTTACATGAGCTCCAGACAGGAGGCCTTGAGGAAAATGATTTTCCTCAGGGCCTATGTCATCTTTGGGGATGCTGTATGGAGGGTTTTTTAAGGAAAGGATGTAGAGGATAGTTCTGGGAAGGACAAGGGTTTAAGGGGTGGGTAGGAATCTGGGGTTCAGTGTGTCCTGGTCATCCGCCTCTAAGACCTAGACAAATCTCATCCCATAAACCCGGGCACCCCTGCTAAATCACCAAACCTAGCGAACCACTTGGGGTGACCTATGCCCAATAAAGGTTCCTGGGGCGGCGGTACCCATTCCCGCATCCCAAATTGGAGGTGAAAGTGAATGGGTGAAAACTATGAAGAAAGTGTGGAATTGTAGGATTGTAGTAAGGATTTTGATTTTCATGCAGACGTATTAAAAATATTTTTGTTTTTAAGGTTTTCACGTACACAAGTATTAGTACACACTACTAATCAGCATAAAAATTTTTGTTGTCGGTGCGTGGGTGGGTTATTTTGAATAATTTTCCTGCGTATTTGCAAAATTATTCAAGTTCAACGAAATTTACTAAAGTTTACCAAGGCATACTGAGAGTATCTTTTACTCTAAAACGTGCCGCAAATGTACAATAAATTATTTTTAAATGAATTAATTATGAAATAACACCAATTAATCAAATACATTTTATTTGCTGATTCGATCCGGCGACCTTCTGATTGTGAGTCAAGAGCCTTACCCCTCGACCATGTCGAGTAAATCCTAGAAGGTGACATAGATCGTAAGTGAATATTTTCCTCTGAGCTCCTAAGTGGAGTTAATGTAATAAAAATAAAAGTCAAATATTCATTGCAACTTGCTTACCTGTGATAGGTAGTTAATACAATATCCTTTATGGTCTTTGAATCTACCTAAAGAATAATTCACTTTTTTCATGAAAACTTGATTAAAATTATAATTGCGATATTCCACATCCATTCGATTCCAGGTATGATGATAAAAAAATAAAGAGAAGAGGAGCTTAATTCGGTTTGAATTCTCCTGTGTGGAATCATCTCCTTTTTGCATCGTAAAAATGGGGCTGATTTTTTTCTCATGAAAACCCGGCTTTAGATAACTCTCTTAGTGGAATCGGAACCAGGATGAAAGTAAAATAAAATCAAAATATTTTTCTATATTTATTTTGGCATTAATTAACGAGTCAAACTGTTATGTTCAATCATTGAAGACTATATTAGCAACTCTCAAACAAAAAAATCAGAAAAGATTCAGTCGCATCCAGGATTAGAAGATTAGGTTGCATCTCAGGTTGTATCTTGCAATCGCCTTATTAATTTGGGAGACAGTTGTGGGTACCGACACCGCAGGCACCATTTATTGGATAACAAATACCCCGGAAGGCCACCCCAAGTGGTACGCTACGTTTGGTGACTTAGCACGGTTGCTCAGTCATGGGGGTTAGGTTTGTCAAGGTACTGCGGGGAGGGGCAGGATCGGAAGAAACCGGTTAAGAGAGATCTTTTGACCTCTCCAGCCAGGCTTTTGCTACCCATCGTAGTGGAAGGAATGGATTCATATGTCCGTCACTTCTAGGCAAATTCACCCCCAGATTCATACCTACCCGTCATTCCGATTTCTTTCCCAGAACTTTCTCCTTCTTCACAAGACCATCCTCAAAAATGACATAGACGAGGAAAATTGTTTTCCTCAGGGCTTCCTGTGTGAAGTTAATGTAAAAGAAAAATGTACGTAATCTTAGGAGCCAATAAAAATATGCGTTGAAAATTAAGAAAATATTGGTAGTTCTTAGCCGAAGTATGACAGTTAATTGTGAACAAATTGGATAGAGTCACATTAGATCAGTCGCAGAGCGCCATCCCAGCAAGGCTAAGGATATTTCTGTTTCAGAGTTATCTTTTGATTCCATAAACCGACACAAATACAACAATGTAAACAATTCAACCGTCACTCGTGAAGCTCATTTTTTCTTCCAGTATTCTATGGTCATTCATTTAAGCAACAGCTTTAGAAAAAGACAACACCAAGCCTTCTCTCCGTATTTAAAATCTTACAAAAAATGTGTTCCGAACTTTGATACTGAATGTGAAGCAATAAATATTAAGGTTTATGATTTCGGTTATCAAGGTAACATTCTAAAACTCAAAAAAAAAAAAACTTATATTTCCAGTCATGATTTTATGCCATAATTTTTAACATTATTTGGTGGTGTAATGCTCAGCAATGTGGTTGGATTCTCGGCTGTGGCATTTAAAAAAATATTATTTCAGATAGGTAAACAACCCAAGATCCAAGCTCGTTCCACGAAACTTAGGAAGGTAAGTAATTCATAATAATCTGAGAAAAACCTTTTATCGCGGTTTTTTTAAATAAAGCAATTGTGATTAATAAAAAAAATAGTTTGATGTAATCGTAGCTTTACTTTTGCGAACAATGTTCATATTCGAATAACAAAACAATCACCTTCATATTTCAAATCAACACCAACCAAGTGGGAAGAAATAGTAATCCTGAATGAATGTAAAGATCTTGGTGTTTATTTTGATAGCAAAGTTATATTTAATAAGCACATCGACTCAATCGTTCACCTGCATATAAAATGCTTGGTTTAATATGCATACCATAAATAAGACACTACAATGAAACGCATAATAGGTACCCACCATGAAATATACTTATTATTTGTAAAATTTTTCACCTTTGCAACTTTATTTGTACTGTTTGTTTCTGTTTATAAATAAATAAGGATATTATTAAAGAATGCAAGAAAAAAATATTATGAAACGCTCTGTAAACCACATAAAATTAATAAAAATGTATCATAACTTATTTATTTGAAGACAAATGAAAGCTTTCGTAATTAGTCACCAGTCAAAGCTTTGCGGTACGAGCGTAGAAGACAAATATTTTTGTGGTGGTATAACTCATTAAGAAAAACTCTTATTGTAAACTCTTATTGAGTCAATCCGACTATATCCCCTTTGGTCATATTTATCTGCATCATACGTTGACTAATGAACACTGGAGCGCTTTTTGCTACAATATGGCACTATTTAAAATACCTCGGATTGCTTTACTGCCAATTTTGGCAAATTTTCCCTAATTTGTAAGTAAATAAGTAGAAGTTTACGATTTTATAATATTTTTTTTATAAATCGTACGAATATTTGATAATCCACAAAAGATAGGTAAATTCATTGGCTATATAAAACTATAATTAGTTTGTATGTTTCCATATTAAAATTCGGAGGTATGATTTTTTTTTAATGTGGACGGAAAATATTCAAAATGATTACCAAAAAATCTCGAGCTGTCGCTCCAGTAATTAACCACCATCACGTTTATTTTTTTTTAACGTTTATTATTTTTCTTTTCACTTGATCTTCACTAGTATGCTAATATTTCAAAATAAACCTTAAATATGACAATTTTGTAACTAAAATGATATTATTATATTGTAAAGACCCGAGAGGTTAACCTCAATTTGTGATGTTTTTCATGAACGCGACCTCTCCTTTCTTCCATCAGAGGCTGATTTCTCGTTAAAAATGAAAACACAGCCCAATCTAGCGATTACGCGTTCAATTCTTCGACTGGGTATTGGCATGGCGGTCACGGAGCAAGAGAATCTTTTATTCTTTGAGAATACTTATTGGTAATTTGGTGGCCTTCCCTTACAGCCAGCAGCCCCAGCAGCCAGCTACCAGTAGCGAGCTATTACAGTGGGACGCAACTCGCTTTTCTTTGATAACGACACGGTTTCTCGGTATTAATCGAAAATCGTTCATGTAAAGGTTTACGGTGTGGATGTGAAAATAGGTATGGATGATGGTTTTCGTTAATATTTGTGTAAGGAAAGTCGTGAATTTTTATAACTTTTCTGTGGCGGAATTCACTAATTTTGATTACATAATTGATTACTAGAAACTTGGGAATAAGTGCCATTTACAAAAAAGGAGGAAGACGGGAACATAAAGTACGCACAAACATTCAAAGAAAACCCCATTTTATTTCCATGCCAAATCTACAAATAAACGTATTTTGTTCATTTGTTGATGTGACAAAAAAAAAAGTGTTTTCTTTGTATGCTTCAGCGTACTTTAAATTAACATCGGCGACATTTATTTCTTAAAATTAGCGCAATATAAACATGCACTCAAAAATTATTTTTCCATAATGTAACTTTATATACGCAATATGGACATGTTGAAATGAAATGATGATATTTCTCATTGTTCTTTTTTGTTGTGATACACAAAATAATTGTATGTTATTTTTAAGTTTCAGTTTTTAAGTTTTTTATTTTTTTTCATAATGTAACTTTATATACGCAATATGGACATGTTGAAATGAAATGATGATATTTCTCATTGTTCTTTTTTGTTATTTTTTGTTGTGATACATAAAATAATTGTATGTTATTTTTAAGTTTAAAACTACTATTATGCAATGATATTATTTTTCTTACTTTTGTACTCTATTATATGTTTATTTATAAAAGGCAGTATAGTCGTTTATGTATTTAAAATAAAAAATAAAAATTCCGTCTACCTCCTTTTTTGTAAATGGCACTTACAACTTTTTAAGTTTCCAGTATTCAATTGTGCATATCAGACTATGGTCGAAGCTCCATACTATGCTGATGAATTATATTGAGTTCAGAAGTCTTTCCAAGGCGCAGAGATTTAAAAAAAAAACAAGCGGATTCCGAAAATTACTTTTGAATTACTGGAGCTAAAATTGAGCCTTGCTTAGCGTGTAATAGCACGTACTCGAAGGATTTTACTAAGCGATTTCTGATGTCGATCGTTCAGTTGATTAGTCAGACATCTCCAAATATTAAGTTTTTAAATAATGTGGAAAGCAAAACTCGAATGCCCAACACAAATAAAATATTATTTACACGTGTCTGTATTTTACAAATTTTTTTATGCTTTAAAATAACACCGGGAAGCATAATGGTGCGGTACATCAGTACGATTTTTTTAAATATCGTACTAGTAACCCAAACAACATAGTTTGTTGGATTATTTCATCCCAAGCTTTTCTGCATTAAAATTGATTTGGTACGGTGTTTATGAGTATTCTGAATATTGTACCAGATAGAGAGAAATTTTTTACATATATACTACTAACTCAAATTTTGATTTTTCAAAATTTTTCAAATCTGTCTAATCAACTGGACAATCGATTTAAGCATAGATGGCAGAACCGCAGCCTTTGTAAATTAGTCATGCCACGTCAAGAGTCCTCCCTTTCTTTTGAACCCTGTTTCCGTATAGAAAAGTTAAATTGATAGATACAAAAAGAATTTTTGCATGGTAACATCCACAACAGCATGCCTCTTTTCTGAGCGGTTATTTCGTTATTACGAATTGATCTTGGGCGAATAACTGCCGACGTCTGTAATATATTTTTCTTATTTTATAACGACGACAACATCGTGGGACACTCCGTTATGTCCAAACATCTTTGATATAGAGAAGACAAGATCGCCCTTATTGACACAAAACAAAACACAATTACACAGATGAGGATATAACTTATTTCACAGATCCAGATAAACACCGGTCTGAAATGAAAATCGTTAGGTACGCACTCTTTTGTAAGACTAAATTGTTTCTCTTTTATGGAAAATATTTATTTTGATTGAATTGATTTTTTGATTTCTAGGGCTTCTAGATGGTTTCTAGAAAAGCCGTTAATAATAAATCAAATATTATTAATAACCATATCAATTTATCTGATAGTCCCATTTTTAATTTATTCCGTTAATTTAACCTCTTCTGAAACAGCTCCCTCCCTCTCCCTCTCCCCGTTACTTACCCAAACTGTAATTATTATTTTGTCTCCCTCTTTTCTATTTGTATCTTTTTCTGGCACATAGGGTGTCGCCTATTCTATTGCTATCTCTTTCACCAATTCTCTTAATTTCTTTTATATATGTGTCTGTATCTAATCTTCTTTAGTTAATATAATAAGCTCTGATGAAACTTGAGCTAAGCGAAACCTGGTTGGCTGTTAAATATTTATTCTAATAAAAAGTGGTGTTTTACAAAGTGTGTTTTTTCATTTAATATATGTCACACCACAAAATGTTTGCTCCTTCGATAAAATTTAATTTTTTTGTTTATTTCACAACACGTTTTACTGCATTATAATTGAAAGCTTTCGCCCCGGGCTTTGCACGCACCACCCACCTCCCCCTCACCCACCTTATCACCCCTCTCCCCCTCACCCACCCCCACCATACCCGTTAAATTCATTTTTCAAACAGCTTGCGTGCCGCCTATTAAAACGTAACAGTCAAACTCGTGCAGTAAATTTTAACCATCAAAGGGATCTCCATAGTAACCTAAAAAAAAAATAACAAAATGACAGCGCACGTCAAACAATTACTTAGTAACGCTTTGCTTTTCGTCTGGACAATAAACGTATAATAAATAATTTCATAACGCCAGAGCTTACCAATATAAAGATGGCGCAAAACTACCGATATGGTTTAAATCTTATTACACATTACAATAAGATTCAAACCGTATCGGCAGTTTTGAGCTACCCTATATAGAGTCTACAGTACTTACGAATAATGTAGCTTTTTATTAGTGAAAGAATTTTTTAAATCCATTCTGTAGTTTTTGCGTGAAAGAGTAACAAACATCCATATATCCATACATTCATACAAACTTTCGCCTACATAAAATTAGAAGGATTTGATGATGTTTATGTGTAGTCTTGGTATTGCACCAGACATATGACAGATACTATGTAGTTTGACTATTTAACTGGACGATCGAAATCGTATTTTTTCAAAGATCTTTGTATAAGAAAAACTATTATACCAACTAACCGTAAAGTCTCAAAAATTCCAACAAAACCACGGGACGAATGTTGTTCCACCCTTAAGAAATGTAATCCACTTCAACCTTAATGAAATAAGGAAACCCCTTTGTGGCAGCCTATTTATTTCAACGTAAGATCGTGCCTTGGCCGATCTCCAACTACGTTCATTGCAACATACAGCCTATATTTGCCATAAGTCCTTGTTCAATTTGTTCTGGACGTCCAAACCACATTGAAGAATAATGTTTTCTCTCCCAATCGAAATTTTTTGCATGTGGAATACGGTTGTTTACAGTCAGTTCGGATTAAGTGATTTTCTTTTCAATTGAATCGACTTCTCTCAGTTATCTAAATTTCTTTAGCGCCGTTAGTGACTTGAAATTCGGGTGAAACGGAAATGCGTCACAACTCAGTTCTACACAAATACTCGGTTCTAATATAATGCATAGTTGGCAAGTTGCTTGACAATTCTCAGCGGCCGGAGAGACAGATATCCAACGAACGGGGATTTGAATCCTACGAAATCCAAAAAAAAACATGATTTTTTTGTGAAATCAATATCCAATCTTCAAACCACTTATAAAAAAACAAGCAAAAGAAAGCGACATAAAGCGATTTTCTAGTTTCACTTTTACCGCGTGTGAATTACACACTCTGATTTTTTTTCTCATTTTCATCAAATACACAAATTTTTAATAACTCCAAAATAAATAACTGTAGATACGAATGTTTCTTTGTTTGTCTCTTATTATTTCCGTCCTTTATTGGTGATTTGTTGTGCGCACGCCTGCCAGGGTTTCTCAATATAATGATTAGCTTCGGCGTTATTAAAATAAAATAAAAATGTGTGCATGTCACACAGTTTAGCGGCATGAAGGGAAGGAGGGAAGGGGAAGGGAATCCAAAAATGGGGAAGGTGGTAGAAGAACGCGGGGGGGGACATGGTTGCGCGGGGCGCTGACGGGATGACGGGTAGTGGGGGTGGAGAACGAGGGAGGGGCAGAGGGAGGGATTGCAAAGGAGATATAAGAGCTGTAGCGATAATAGGGATACATTTGGAATCCATACTTCTCACACTGACAGCTGAATGTGATCTGCTCTCGAAACGGAAAACCTTCTGATACGCACCAGACGGAAAACAAAAAACGTTGTGAACAGAATATTAAAAAGAAAACCAGAATTAAGAAACAAAAACATTCTTTTTTTGAGCTCCAACGCAATGCACGCTGGGTAATGGCTAGTCCATCTATTTATACAATGAAGAATGCATGTGGCAAGCGGACGGCGTGTATTTGATTTTTTGTATTATTTCGAACTAACGGAAATTTATAAATTGACCTTCAAAATAAGAGGAATGTCTCTGTCTACATTTGATTTCTAAAAACGTGTAAAACTCGGGCAACGCCGGGACTTCAGCTAATAAAATATATTTCTAAATTGAGTCTAATATTCAAACTAATAATATCATAAAAGCTCCCATCCTTAGCAACGCTTCTAGCTCAAAGGAAATTAGTGCTGTTCTACATTCTATGTCAATTGAGTTAAGGTTTATTTTCTTATGAAGCGATGTTGAGCATGGTTTCATTACTCTCTCAAAATAACAGTGGCGTGCGATTCATGCCGGCATGCATAACGCTGAAAGCTCCTTTTTAACTTTTTCTTCTTTCTCGTAATCGGTGTTCAATTTAATTCAATGTAATTTATTCATTTTAAAAACATTACAAAATTACTATTTCTAATAGGTTTTAAAAGAGAAAATAATTACAAACAAGATAAAAAGATTTAGACTAACAGCAACAAAGCTTGTCGTTTGAATTGTGCTTCATTGATAACATATCGATATTGAAAGTGATTCTATTTTTTTTTACATGAGCTTCACACAGGAGGCCCTGAGGAAAATAATTTCCCTCAGGGCCTATGTCATCTTTGGGGGTGCTGTGTGGTGGGTTTTTTTAAAGGAAAGGAAGCAGAGGAGAGTTCTGGGAAGGTGAGGTGTGACTAGGTGACGGATGATTTTGCTCAACTCCTGCGTGATGGGCCGGATCGTGAGAGACTGGTTAAGGGAAACCTTTTGACTTCTCCAGCTGGACTCTCTCTACCCATCGCCTTGCACTGCAGTGGAAGAGATGGATTCGTACGTTTGTCTCTCCTGAACACATTAATCCCCAGATTCCTATCCACCCCTCGTACCTTTTTCTTTCCCGGAACTTTCTCACCTTTCTTTACCTAAAAAGACCCTCCACGTAGCAGATGACATGTGTGAAGATAATGTTTAAAAAAATGGCTGATTGATTCCTAAACTATTTTCCATTCGTGTTTTCACAATTTAGATTTTTTATTGGTTTTCGTTGAAAGTTTTAACTGGAGATAAATAATAAATAAAGTATTTCATATAATTACGGAGAATGAATACGTCCGCACGCCACTGCTACGTACTGCATTTCTTGTATACATAATACTCGTCAGTAGGCATGTATATATAATATTATATACTGTTAAACAAGTTCACATGGGGTGGCTTTTGCTTAATTCTCGGGACGTGGGTATTACAAAGTGTGTGCTTTTTCTAAAAGGTTGAAATAAGGCATTTTGACAGAGCAATTAATTTTTTACAAAACACATAATATTATTTTACAACAATACAAAATATAATGGATGGTAGAAGTTTTTCAGAAGAACATTGTTTTTCATTAACTCCTCAGGCCTCGGGCATATTCTATCAGAAGGTCAGAAAATTTCCTTTTTGCGATAAAAGCTAAAAAATGTAACATTACAAATAAACAAATACTTTTTTATGTATATAATTTTTTAAATACAAATATGAAAAGTTTTAAAATTGGTTTTTAACTTTAAGTTTTTTTCCAAACATAATTACTGATGAGAAACAAAAGAAAAACCCCCTTATATTTTATTAGATAATGTAATTGTAATCACCTCACTATTTTGCCATTTCTTAAAAAATATATTAATAAAAAATTCAAGAAATTTCATAAATTTCTCACATATTACGGTCGGATTGGATTCATAAGCACATTTGAATTTTTTTGTGGTCAATTTCTACACTTGAGGGAGCGGGCCGTATCGGTAGAGACAGGACGAGAAATAAAAGGCGTCAGTCGGTGTAGTGAGTCAGTCTTGACGTAGTAACTGATTATAGGCAGGTACTCGTAGTGTGTTTCCAGCTAGTTTGGTGGAGTCCAGTGGCGCAGCGGTAAATTTTATCAGAGCGGGTTAAGTGACCGCTACACACTTGTAAAGCGTAAAAATTATTTGCCCTTTCTAACACCGTTTTGATCATATTTTCACCATGACAATAACCAGTCCAACGACAGACCAAATACAAACTCTTTCCGCGGAGTGCTTGTGATTTTTTTGGTGCTCGTTTTGAATATTTCCGCCCATATAAAAAAATCATACCTCCGAATTTTAATACGGAGACACATAAACCAAATAAAGTTGTAATGAATTCACTTTGATTTAAATAATAACCCATATTTTTACGATTTATAAAAAAAAATATTAAAAAATCATCAACGTTTTAAACGTTTTAAACATCCATGGATTTTCTAGCTACAAACTCGCATAGGAAGTTGAATTTTGCGTCCATATTAAATATTTTCTTCGAAGTTTCTTTTGTGGTCGGATTCATGATGATATATACAAATGTATGTAAGAAAACTGAATGTTGATATGCTGTCAAGTGTTTTAATTTATCGTTTAAAAAGCTTTTGGCACAAATTTTAGTTGATAAAGGCCATCATTACGATAAAATGTAATTTTTTACGTACTCACCAAAAATAATTGCAATATTTCAGACAGATACATTATTTACCTTAAATCCATAATACCAATAAACTCGATTATTGCTTTATTTATTGGAAATAATCCATCGTCGAACATATTCTAATCAGCAAAGCATTGACGCAGTAACCACAAACACGACCATGAAAAATGTTGGGTCTGCGCTGTTGTGTATTAAACACTGTATTTAATAAGACAAGCATAAAATTTGAAATATTATGAAGCCAGTATCAAAATAATCTTTAGAGCTTTTCACATCATTATAGCTTAGAAAATTTGTATTTATCATTTTACGCAGCACTGTATTGTAATTTTAATGAGATTGACTTTTTGCAGGAGTCATATTTTTACGTATGAGATACCTGGTTAGTTTAATCTTAAATTTTCTTATGTGTAAATATCACAAGTTTGATGGTGTTTAATAAAATAAAAGAAAAGGGAAGAATGGATAAAAAAAGACGTTTTTATTAGATGTTTTAAAATTTCATTTCTCTGAAGATCATCGATAGCACAAAAATCTCCGTAACTCCTTCCAAATACGTGAATATTCCATGATTTGTTAGAGTTGATAGACATGGTAACATTTTGTTATGACCCCGCATTACGAATTTCGAAAGAGAACATGTGTCAACGGAGACTTTAGAGCTCTTAAAAAAATTATTTATCAGGTTAAGATAATCTCTTTAGATTTTTTTTCGTTAGCTCCACACTGGAGGCCATGAGTGAAAAAAAATCCCTTTTTGCCAATATTATCTTTAGGGATGCTATTTGGAAGTTCCTTTTAGGGAAAAGAAGGAGAGGAATTTTTGGGTAGGAAAAAGGTATGAGGGGTGGGTAGTGTCCAGGAGTGACGGACGTATGAACACATATGCAATCAAGCAGATAGATCGAGAGAGTCTGGCTGGAGTGATCTAGGTTAGGTTAAAATCAACCAGTTTCTTCCGATCCAATCCGCCACGCAGTAGGTGGGCAAATGCATTCGCCGCCAATACCTGGATAAACCTCACCCCATAAACACAGACACACCAGCTAAAACACCAAACGTGGTGAAACCCTTAAAAGTTTTAAAAATAATTGTATGCAATTTCAACGATAAAAAAATTCAAAGCATTCTCCAAAAATTATAAAAAAACAATTATCTCGTTCTGTTATTTAACGTGTTAGAGATATGAAAAAACACAACAGTGCTTCTTTAAATGCTACAACAATAATTGTCCAGAGATTTGTGCTCTGTTTTAAATTAGTCGTGCGTTAGAAAATATTTTCTCTTACGCTTAACAAATTATTATTATTTGATTTTATTTGGGCGCGCTCCCTCTAACATTCACATTTTCACATCTGAAGACTGTGGACTGTAAATCTAATTTTTGTGAAACAAGACAGTTGACTGCGTTTTTTAACCTCAATCACAGGATTTTTGCAATTGGAAGGAAAAAGTCCCTACGTTTGATGAGTTCATCCGCTGTTTCGAGCCGAACTTGATGCTGGCTGAACTCCACGATAACGATACTTTTTGGTATGTTATTATTATTTTTTACGATTAATTATCGAAATTTCGAAAGCGAGATGTGAACGACATCACTGCGATTTTTCAACTCATTTATGTAGGTAAATTTATATTTTGTGCAATATTGTACATGTGTTCCAAAGTAGGTAGGAAACACCTTCCTCTTCTTTTGTAGTAACTAAGTAGGGAATTTCAAGGAAAGGAGGAAGACAAAGGAAAAAATAACAATGAAGGACTTAGGAACATGTGTTTAGTTTTTAAGCTGTTTCAGAACTAAACAATTGTTGTATTGAACTCTTATGTCATCCATTGTGCTATAGTATATTCACATAAATATTATGTTTTTCATTTTATCTAATGTTTACATTATTCGTCCAATCACTGCCATTTTCACGCCGGTATATTTTACGACATTAAATTCATTGAATACTATGTCATAGAATATAGAAATTTAAAGGAAATAAAAAATAAAAAATAGAAATTTAACTTTTCTACAATTTCTTAATGCATTTGCCGTGCAGATAAAACGAGAACATTTGTCATTATCTGGCAAATATAACGAATGATATAAAGTTCCACGAAGATGTCACACCTATGTTTTATTTTTATGCATACATAAATTTACAAGAAGATTCCAATCATAGCGACGTTTCCACGTGTGCCCGAAATTACCTCAATGTTTCTGATGAAATTGATCAAACGTTTTCAAACATTTTTTTCTTGAACGAATAATCAATTTTATTAGCTTATCTAGGTAATTGGAGTCGAAATATCTCATTAAAATCGTAAACAGTAATTTTGTTTAAAATCGGTAATGGTAACATTTCTAGAAATTGTCTGTTCAGTGAATGGATCAAAAAATATTCCAGTTTGTTTTCTAAACTAGGGTTACAAAATCAATACAGTACACTTGAAGACAACGTATTGGAAATCTATTCTAATCCATCAAATTCTAAAGCCCGCTTTTGAATCGATCGTTTAAAAATCCAAACAGCTTGTTTCACACGCGCCACCGAACACGCCCGTTACAGGAAACTGTTACTGCGAGATAAAATAAATAAAACTTTACTGTTCCGTTCTGTTTGAAAAATGTCTCGGGTCGTTTCGACGGTAATGTTCCGAGAAAGTATAAAGCGAGGATATTTAAAATGTATAGAAAATCATATTTTGTAAAAATATATGTTTTTTTTAAGTGAAACTTCTTTAGCCTCGTTATGATGCGAAATTCGGATGAAACGGAAGTGCGTCACTAAAATTTATTGTTTGACGATTCTCGGTTCTAATACAATGCGGTAAATTCACGGCTACGCGCGAGCCTCCGATAGCGCAGCGGTATAGAGCGCTTGACTCTCATCGCCCAAAGAGACATCCAGCGAACGGAGGCTCGAATCCAACCAAATCAAAAAAACAAACATTCACATCAAAAGAAAAGAAAGCGACGTCTGGCGACTTTCTAGTTTCACTTCTACCGCGTGTCAATTGCACACTCTGATTTTTTTAACGTGAAAACCTCTTGGTCACCGTTGTTATTTGAAACCCGATGAAACGAAAAATAGCGAATCTAAAAAGACACAAACACATTCATACATTTATATAAAATTTTACCTGCGAAAGAATGAGATAGAATAATCGGTCTCCTCTTTGTGCAGGTGCATCGTGACTTCACCACTCTCGTCTATTTGAATTTTCTGAAGATTTCACTTTCTACCACATTTGAGTTGCACTATTTTTATTTATGAAATATTATATTCGATTGTTTATCTCAATTACAAATACTTACCCTTATATTTGACACCAATTGAAACAACTTATCACTTATCACTACAGCAAACAAACTTAGAAAATCAATGTACTCGCCACGTTCATAACTTGTATCAGCCCAAAACAATGTATTACGCACGTTGTCAATATTTAATCGAGTACAGTGTAATATCTCGACACAGGTATATCCTAGTGAGACAGGCATAAAACAAACCCAATATACATATACTATTTTATAGATAAATAAATAAAAAACAAAAACGCAATAGGGGAGGAGCAAACGCTGCCAATATTGATTCTATCTTTAATTCTCACAAACTATTTATAAAGATTGTTCTTAAACTACCAATCACAAGCAGTTCATGTAAAATCTTTAGGAGAATCCGTTTCTTTAACGTTAAGCAACTTTCGCCAAATCAAAGGGCGTAATCTCCTGTTTAACCATTTCGCTAAAACAATTTATGGCAACAAACAACACTATTTTTTTCTTATTTAGGTTTGATAAATTATAAGTACGGAAGAAACGATATGGCGCACCTATTTTTTCTGTAAAACGGATTTTTCTATTTTGAAGTTGCCAACTAAAAAATTGGCAACCCTACAATTGATCCCTCCACAGTTGCCCCCATCCGAAATTTTTTCTATGAAATCATATTTTTTGTTAATTTTTTACCAATTTCAAATCTAAATTCGACTACAAAATAATAAGTTAACATGGACATTACTTATATATTTTTTTATACTTTTGCCGCCGGTATATACTCCAAGGTACATTATTACGAACAAGAAGTTTTTTCTTGTTTTAATTGAATGAAGATATATTATTTACTTTCGTTACTCGGTGATATATTCTATCTGCACTTACACCGTATTTTCCCTAAACCGACTGCATATTGTACATAAGTATGCTGGGGGGGCAACAGTCGGGGAATCAATTGTCATGTAATCAAACATGTAATACGTCGAACTAGAAATCCTATAAATTTTTTTTTTCAAAAATTCCATGACGCAAGTATTTAGAGATTTTTGAACTATATTACCACACAAACACTTTTTCTCGTTTATTCATAGTTGTTAAGGCTTAAATTTAACAGATAGTCAAAGAATGACACTCATTCTTGTAGTGCTTTATTTCGTTTGATTTGACTTCATGTTTTCATGGATGATTTTATCATTTTTAACAGACATTTTTCTTGGAAAAATAAGTCACCTGATTTTCTACATCCCTTTCATCGCACGAGTTTATCGTTATGTGCCTTACGGTAAAAACCGACACGTGAAATAACGCTTTGAAAAAACGTTGCCAAAACAACGGTCTGAACGTCTTCTATTGATTTTGATGAGGTTTCATTTATTTTGTATCGTTTAGAATGTGTTTCAATATAGGATTTCTTAATAACAACTTATATCAAAGGCTTCTATTCAAATAATGTTTTTGGTCAATTTATTATACTGCCTGTTATTTATTGTACAGTAAGTCAACCAATTTTAGACATTGAATAAAATGGAACTAAAATGTTCATTACTCTGGCAACACCAAGTAACAAGAATTTTAGAACAATTTTTTTTGTAGATGTTTAATTTTTGAATCTGACTGAAAGGGAAAATTAACATAACTCAACGTCTTTATCGTTTTTCTTTTTTATCTACTAAACAATATGGGAGCTTCTTCCAAATAGTTTTTATTTTTAGTTAACATGTAACTGCCACCTCGTCAATCTGGGATATCGATTTGGGAGGCTGGTATGGGTACCGCCGCCCCGGGAACCATTTATTTTACCTCTGCCATTGGTCACCCCAAGTGGTGACCAATGGCAGAGGTTTCAACCCCCCGGTTTATGGGGTGGGCTTTGTCCAGTTATTGGCAGCGGATGCGTGTGTCCGCCTACTTACTATCTTCCCCCATCACCTTGCACCGCGGTTGAAAGGATGGATTCGTACGTCCGTTATTCCTGGACGCACTGACCTCCAGATTTATACCCAACCCTCATCTCTTCCTCTCCTTCCTTTCCCCTCCACACAGCATTCCCAAAGATGACATAGACCAGAGGCAATTTTGTTCCTCTGTGTGGAGATATTAATGAATAAAGAAAACAAATTACTTATTTGATACACAGGTATGAACATTTCAAACATCAAACTTTTCCATGCAATTATCTCACGTTTTGAAAAATGCCAAGTTTTTTAGAATATGGTGTAGGATATTTTCTTTCAGAAATTTCCACTAATTACCGAAAACCTTTTGATATTCACGTGAAAAATATTAAAAGCCCTTTTTAAAGTTAAGTTTTTACCTTTCGACCATTTGAATTATCGTGGCGCTCTCCATTATGTCTATTATTTGTTGACAGACTGTATTTCAAATCGTTTTTTTTTTTACATTTCGGTTTTAAGTGTGTGGAACGTGGATGGTACAATCAATCACTGTCATTCCTTTGAAACAGGTGGAGAACTCGTTCAGGTTTGCTTTTTTAATGGGTTTGTGAATTTTACTGCGGAAAATAAAACGAAAATGATTGTAATTTATTCAAATTGGCACTTGGTTGCAATTCAAAGAAAATTAAGTTAAAATACGTAATTTTGTAGGTTTAGGAAGGTTTAATGGTTTGAATATAATTTTATTTATCAAATATTGAGGTCCCGGCATGCGTGGCAATGCCTCTTGAATAAAAAACAATTGTTTCTCCGTGCATGATCTTTCCCATTAGTTCCAGTTCACCGTCCACCTTCCCTTCCCCTTCAGCGACCCCTTCCCCTCCGGCGACCCCTCCCCCCGCATTCCTCTCCACCTTCCCTGCCTTCCGACCACTTCTCTCCCGTTTTCCCCCACGCGAACCCCCCCCTAGTATTATAGAAAATAATTTCATTACGCCAGAGCTCACTATTATATACAGAAACCAACGCCAAAGTTTCATTGCAATCGGATGAATGGTTTAGGAAAGCTTAAGGGACAAATAAAGAAACATTCGTTTTTATTTATTAAGATAAAATTTGTTTATAGACTATTATCAAATGTTAACGGGTCATTTGGGAGTGATATTTTATTTTATTTTTTATTTTGCAGAAACAAACAGTTCATTATAACATAATGGAAAATAGTTACAAAGTTATAGAATTAATACAATAATTGGTACCAATGACATGTCGCTGTTATATGCTTATGTTTTTGTGAGCTAAATAATACATTATACCTAAATTCAATTAGTAAATTATTGAAGGAGAGGGGTGTGTGAGGGTGTTTGTATGTGTGAGGGTGTGCGGATGTGTGTATTATGTGTGCGAATTCAGTGTGTTAAAAATGTTTTTCTTAAATACAGGGAAGGAATCAAAAAATATATCGGTATTTGTGGTTTTTTGAATTGAGTTGAATCTTTGAAGGATGCGGGAAATGGGGGAGTTGGAGTATATAATAATATGTATCATATTAACACGGGCATTAGCCTAGTATGGTAATCAAGAAAAAAAACATAAAAGTGTACTTTCAAAAATTGTATGAAATAATAATAAAAAATAAAAAAATATAATAGGTTTACGAAATAATTTAAATTTGTTTTCACATGTGGCAAACACTTTGTGGGTATACATAATTACAATAATTAAAATAAAATGATAGTTTCAATACCACATTATTGTACACGTAAATCCTGGTTTCGGTTCAACCTGAACCATCATCAGGATTATACAAAAACAATATATTCACCTTCCCTTCTTTTTTTACATGAGCTCCACACAGGAGGCCTTGAGAAAAATAATTTCCCTCAAGGCCTATGTCATCTTTGGGGATGCTGTGTGGAGGGTTTTTGAACGAAATGAAGGAGAGGAGAGTTATGGGAAGGAAAAGGGTTTAAGGGGTGGGTAGGAATCTAGTGTGTCCTGGCCATCCACCTCCAAGACCTAGACAAACCTCACCCCTGCTAAATCACCAAACGTAGTGAACCACTTGGGGTGACCTACGGCAGAGGTGTTGGTTATCCAATAAAGGTTCCTGGGGCTGCGGTACCCATTTCCGCCTCCCAAATTGAAAATTGAGAATCCCTACACCTACTTTTACCCCATCTCTCTTACCTATCTCCCCCACCAAAGCTGACGTTACCACTCCCTCAGCTATGTTACCCATCAAATACATTGTAACTCTGTAATTAATTATATATATTTTTATTTAACCCTGATGAAGTTTCAGGCTGAACCGAAATCGGATGGATATTTTATACAATAGGTGGTATTCAAACTAAGTTTTTTTTTTCTAATTATTTTATGTTTTATGATTTATTTCAATCAACGATTTTTTTTCTTAAACCAAAACCAATAGAGAAAATAATTTTATTACTTTTACATACTTTTATTAGAAAAAGGAACTCCAGAACGTCTTTTTCATTGGAAACGTTTTTAGATTTTAGCCCTGATGATTGACACTGCAACGCTGTTCGAAACGTTGGCTAAAGAAGGAGGTAGCGCAACACGGCATAACACTCCAAAAAAAAAAAAAATTTTTTTTTAAATTATTCTAATCTAACTTTTTCAGATTCTAACTTACCAGTATTTTTTTTATAAAACTGTCATTTTCACCGTTAAAAGAATTTTTAAAGTTTGAATTTTTCAAAGCCTTTAAAAATGATTAAAATTTAGCGAGGCACACGTGACGTCATACGGATTTGTTAGTTATCAGTAAAGCCATTATCGCACGAGTGGAGTATGGTTGTGAAATCAATAAAATACCAATTAAAATAATTAAGAAGAATTCCAAAAACATCGATACCTACTGTCAAAATATTTTGTATTCTGCCGTGGTAAACCGAGTGCAAATCCACATAGCGTTACATCGCACAAAATTGTTTAATCCACGGACCTATACGCTGCACTCTTCCCGCTTATTAAATGTAGAAAAAACGTTATTAAAACAAAAAAAGGCATTACACCAAGCGGTTATAATAATTTCTCTCACAAATCCCAACGGCGAATAATTTGTATTCATCCCGGAGCAGGTGTCGCGTGTCCGTTTGGTTTGTCGTTCCGGTTCCACCCGTTCCGGTTTATCCCGCTCAGCGGGAGCGTCGCTCCGGTTGGTTTCGCCCGTTCACTCCTGCCCCGCCATCTCCTAGCCGACTCGTTTTGCATTTTTATTTCGACCCCCGTCACAGCGATCCGCGCTAATCTCGAGTCACATCTAGACACGTGGAGATTTCAGATGAAATATATGACACGTGTGTTTTCACGTCGACCAAGAGCGACGGAGGAAAGCCAATGAACCATATTACAGCAGACGTACTAAAGAAGAGGAGTCTAAACTCTGGCTACATGAAGCTTCAGTAGGTCTCATGGTAAATAACTTAATTATTAGTTCGACTTGGTTTAAAGCGTCGTGCGTCGGTATGACGCAACTACCAACTTCCTCCCTTCAAACCTCTTCCTCCACCAACCTTTTTTTCCACATTGGAGGCCCAGTAGAAAAAATCCGTTAGAGCCTATGTATGTCATCCTTGGGGATGCTGTATGGAGGGTCTTTTAAGAAAGGAAGGAAGTTCCTTCTATCTTCTATCTTCTATCTTCTATCTTCTATCTTCTATCTTCTATCTTCTATCTTCTATCTTCTATCTTCTATCTTCTATCTTCTATCTTCTATCTTCTATCTTCTATCTTCTATCTTCTATCTTCTATCTTCTATCTTCTATCTTCTATCTTCTATCTTCCCTATTTCATCTTCTATCTTCTATCTTTTATCTTCTATCTTTATCTTCTATCTTTATCTTCTATCTTCTTCTTCTATCTTCTATCTTCTATCTATTGTCTATCTATCTTCTATATAAATAAAAATGAATCTACGCGTAAACGCATGTACGTATAAAATGTGTGCATGCCCGTGAAGGTTTCTATATATACTGATGAGCTCTGGCAATATGAAAATTTTATAAAAAAATTGCAATGGTAATAACTGTTTGAAGGGGAACCCGGAAGGAGGGAGGGAAACTTGGGAGGGGGGAGTGGAACTCGGGAAGAGGGTTCGTGGGAGGGGGGGCGGAGAACCCGGGACGGGGGAGGGAACTCGGGAGAGGGGAGGGGAACTCGGCGAGGGGGAATGGTGAGAGGATGGCGGAATGGGAAATGACACGCAGGGAGTAACAATTTCTTTATTAAGTGCCAAATTTAACTTACCAGATTTTTTATGAATTTTTAAATAAAAATGTTGTTTATATCCTTAAATAGTTAGTTTGCTGGGCCTTATCAGGTAAAATCGATAACATTTTGTGGCATGTATCTATTATTTAAGGAATTAGAGACTACCTTATCAATAATTATTACGAATGGATAAACTATTCCACTGGGCACGACATGTTGTTCAGCGTATTCATGAAGCACACAGAGAGATACGCCTAAATTAAATCAATGGGGTTTTGCTGGTTAGAAATTAAACCATTCTACGCGGGCTCACCATAATCAAGTTTAACCGTAGGCACTTTATTAGTCTTGTTACTTATTGAGCTGTTTGTGTTTATGCATAATAAAGAACCGTTACTATCATACTAATTATTAAAAAATATAAATTAAAACCTTGACAATTGAAAACATTTCGATCTAACCAATTATAATTAATAATAATTAATTTAACTAATATAATTATGTTCGTTAAATTCTTTTTTTTTTTTGCTCACAACATTTTCCTACCCCGCATGTAAGTAACCACTGAGAAGATAACAGCATAGAAGGACCAATGACTTAAAAATAATAGTAAAAGCTGAAACTACACTGACTCTGGTCTTAAATGAAGAAAAAAAAATGAAAAAGAAAGGAATAAAGTTTATATCAATAGATCAAGGTGATTTAAATACGTATATATTTTTGTAAATGTGACTACCGTAAAATATCCCAACTGCTCCCAACCGCCTTTTTTTATATAAATACCGCACAAGAGTCCCAGCTGCTCCCGTCTGAAGCCAGTGAGACTATGGCATCCCCAATTGGGGTATGTTATGAGGCTAAAGCTAGTGGGGGGGAAGGAGTTAGGGAAGAGGAAGATGGGGAAGTACCTGGCTATTCAGATCTGGTCACCAAACACGGCTAATGCCATTTAAAGCAACATTTCAATTCTGAATGGTGGTCTTACACCAGGACCATACCGAGAGTATCTTCCACTCTGGAACGTGTCGCAAATATACTATATATTATTTTAAATGAATAAATTGTGAAATAACACAAATTAATCAAATAAAAATTATTTTCCACGCCGGAATTCGATCCCGCGACCTTCGGTGTGTGAGTCAAGAGCCTTACCGCTGGACTACGCCAGCCGTCAGAGCCAGTGAGGATACGGCATCCCCAATTAGTGTATGTTGTAAAGCTGAAGGTAGAGAGGGGAAGGAGATAGAGAGGAGGAAAGTGGTGAAGTATCTGGGTTATTTCAAACACGGGTAAAGCATTTCAAGCAACGTTTCAATTCTGAATGGTGGTCTCACACCGGGGCGATACTGAAACTATCTTCCACTCTGAAACGTCCAGAAAACATACATTATATTACTTTACGATTAAATTGTGAACAGTAGAGCTTAGTTTTCGCTTTGTAAAGCATAATATATAATATTTTAAACATTTTCAATAGGAAGATGGACTTACACCAAGAAGACAGGAAGCAAACCAAATGGCGCTTTGTGAGTTCAGATAATAGAGAACTCCAGTACATTTTAAAAAAAAAATTTAATGAACAATGACCTTCTAACTTAAATGACTGCATTTTCATTTTTATTTGTAGAGTTAGTTTTAATAGTTAAAATAATTGTCAAAATTTTAATTTTTCAAGACCCCCGAAAACCACCGTATGTATGGTGAATCGTGTGACGTCATCACGCCTGAAAAATTAGTATAGGATCGGGCAATCAGTTGATCTACTGCCGCCATTTTGAATTCCGTTGTTCGAAGTGTTCTCCCTAGAAATAGCATTACTATTTTTTTTGAGCAGTAGTTTTTGAATATTAGATAAACTAATAAGAGATACCTTTATTTTTTAAACATTATTTAGGCCTAAATAATGTTTCAATAAACACAACAACTAAATCTCTATAAACAGTATGTAAATAAACGAATAAATTAATACGATGGCTTGTGTCATATCATACAATCCCATACAATGACTTTACGGTGACGTCACGACACGTCGAACAGTGACGTCACCTTGACGGCGTGTTTTACGATCCGATTAAAAATGAACTTTTTAATAATTTTTAAAAACTCTACCTTTAATATTTTTATAAAGCTTATGTATTCAGTATCAGTGTTTATTGGTCTACATGAACGTATTTTTTTAAAGACGGAATATTTTTCAGTGGAGTTCCTTATTGTTCGTAAACCAAGAATAAAACGCGTTTTCTTCAAGTGAGGTATCCAATTGAACACTTAAAATTAAATCCACACTTTAACCATTCCTAAACACCTAAACTTACGCTGTTTCGATTCTTATTTAGCGCTCATTACCCCCTCTGTGTTGTTATATTTTTAAGTTGGGGCGGAAACGGGCAAGCCGACTTACCGGACCTAAAAGTTTCCCTGAAAGCCTTTCGCAGGCTTAACGACTGTGGAACACCTGCGACGGGCAAACTGTTGTAGCGGCGGCTTACCCGACTTTCGGGGACCCGGAATATTCCACGAGTTATGTTTTGGGGAGTAACATGCAGCCATTGGGGAAGAATATGAAAGGTTGGATTTTACGGCATCAAAATAATTAATTAAATACAAGGGGTTAGTGGTGTAGGCGATGTGTTTTGATACTAAAAAGGAAGTGGTTAAAATAAGTTCGGAGAAAGCTGCAGCGAGTGTCTTAAATCGTATATCCTGGGTTAATGATTTAATTTTATTATTTATATATTCATTTCGTTTTTATTACTTGTACCTACATCTAAGTTTTCATTTTTTCTTGCTTATGGGGGTAGGCCACGCGACCCTTTTTAAAGAAAACTTAAAATTGGATTGGATGAGGCCAAAGTTCCCAACCAAACTGAACTTGTTTTTTCAAAAGGTATGGCAACCGTTAAATAATTACATTTTACATGATTTCAGACGCAAATTTGACAATAATTTGAGAGTTTATGGTGATTATATAGAAAAACTATTTTGCCATGTTTACTATATACCAATACAACGAAATATAAATTATTAAAATAAATAAAAATATTGAAAAAGCATTGCGATGGGCATAAATATAAATTACAAATTATATTTATTTTTTAAATTACATTTTCCATTATATTAAAATAAAGGGAAAGGTTAGTAGGGCAAGTATGGCAAAATTATTTCTTTAATTAATTATAATTAACACGCAAAAAAATGAGTGAGTTGCTTCTAAAATCATGCAAAATTGATTTCTTTTATGGATTATATATTACCATAAAAACACCAAAAAATAACACATCAAACTTTAACTAGATATTTGCTTTACCTTTTGAAAATAATAATTATTTATTTTAGTTGTGTATTTTGGCCAACGTACCTACCTTGTTGTATTTAATTTGGTTAGCAAAATATTTTTGTTACGGGTTTTTATTATTTCGCGTTCAATGTCACCTGTTTCATTGTTAGTCAATTCAGTTCCATTAATTACTTTTTTTAATTATGTTAACTTAAATTACTTTTTAAAATCTATTTTGTCTAAGTACTTCACTCATTGCTCTGTTTTGGAAAATTTGCAACTCATATTTTTCTTTAAAATAAAACAATAACTTTGTAAACACCACTTAAAATAAAATAAAAGTGGTGTTTACAAAGTTATTGTTTTATTTTTTAATTAATAATGTCACATCACAAAGTATCCGCTTCATATGAACAAAAATCATATTTTTCTGTCTTTACAAGACAAGAATCTTTTACTTTTAACACAAGAATCGTTAGGAAGTTAAGTGGAGCAAAAGTGGACCCTCATGGAAACGAACACTCTCAGTGCATACACGTGCTAAATCCATGTCTGTGAGGAAAGGAAGGAAAGAATCTATATCTTAAAGATAGTGCAGGAGGAAGGAAACCCAAAGACCGGAGAATCATTCAAATTGGAACAAGTCATTATTTCAGACCTTTCTCATCAAATCTAGCAAAATTCATACGAAATCTGAATTGTTTTGTCTCTCATCAGCGCAATACTGAGAGTAACTTCTACTATGTAGCAAACTCCTATTTTTAGGAGCGAGGTGCTTTATTTAATTGTTTTTTTTTAATCCATAGTATTACTGTGTTACCACAGCATCTTCGTCTTGGGTTAAATACCTTACCGCTCTATTACAGAAGTCGTCGCTTCGACCTGACGGTCGTACGGATATAATGTCCAACATTTTTTTACTTACTAGGTGATAATCACATTTACTAAATTAAGAAAACTTGTGACACCAACATCTGAAAATGTAAATTCTAGTGAAAGACATATCAATGGAACCATACAAAAAACTATAAAACGCCTACTAGAGTTCAAGTGATTTGAATTTTTCCTTAGTACGATGATATTTTATTTTAATTTCATCAAATGGGTGTCACAGCATTTTAAATTAATTAACATCATAATTTTTTGTCGTGTTATTTGATCCTCCGGGAGAAAAGTTTTCTTAAAAAAACAGTAATTGATAATATTATACTTTTACGAAAGGGCCAAAAGAAATCTAATCAAATCAAAGTCTAAACACATAATGTCTTTTTAAATTACCATGTTTATAGGATATTTTTATATATGTACAATCGATAAAAATTAGGGATACCTTTCTGTACCTACCGTTTTACCATGGGAAAAAGTAACTACCCGTTGACTAAATTTTCGTTACTCTAATATTTTAATCTCATACCTACAATAAATACCTAGAGCCTAATAACCGTGTTTTAAATTTAAACATAACTACATATTAAACAATCGTTTACTTTGCATAAATTGATTTTTATCAATAAGATGGTGTTAAATTAAAAATTTATTTAATTATTTATTTATTTATTTATTATAGAAATACAAAAGAAAGTACAAATTACAATTAGGAAGCTTTGCCTGTCCAACTAGGAAAGTTTCCCGTTCCAGGACAGGAATAGATGTGTTAGTAAGGGGACTGTAGTTTATACTTAAATTTGTAGAAAGTAAACAAAGAAAATTTAAAAAAAAAACCTAAATTTATTGAAGCACTTGAAAAACAAATCAAAAATTTACATACACGTAGGTACTACAAACGGATGAACTAGAAATAAAACTCCCGTTTTTGCATACAGAAATGAACCCGAGAAATGTAACAATGGATACGGCCATTAAATAAGAATATTTTATACAAACCCGTTAAAAATTACTCGTAAAAATATCAATAAAACTTTCCGAATATGACTTTGGATGTGTATATATTGTACTATATACATAAATTTATTTTGCACATACCGACAAGTCTTTGTAGGTATAAGCTGGTTGAAAATCACGACAAAAAACTACATACACTTGGAAAAAAGTTACCTATTTCACTTTAGCTTTTATTCGGAATAATTTGGTTTCGATCTGTATTATCCGAGATAATTTTTTTATTAAAATGTCCAACATTTCACGTTTATCGGATTGACTAATCAATTTCCATAATATTTGTTTGACACGCGTAGTGGCGAAGGCCTGTCATGTTGTAATGCTTATGAAAATGAATAAAACACTTAATAAGACATTATGGTTATAAATAAAAGAATTGTGGCAACAATTAAATTATATTATTAAATAATAATGAAACCAAAACATGAGACTCTAATTCATAACAAAATAATAATATTTTAATACTTTAAAACTCAGGGTCGTGTTTAGCTCTTGAAAACGAAACTAAATATCTTGTCTAAATAGCTTGTCGTGTTTTAAAAACAAAATTAAATGTTTTAAAAATGATGATCAAGATGTTAAGCCAGTTCAAATGGAACATAATATTTAAATGGTAAATCAATAAACTCAAAACTAACCGAAGTTTTAGCTCACAGATAATGGCGATTTCACCGAAGTACGTGTCTTCTCTCGTCGAAACAAACGTCCAGACTCTCCTATATGACTTCCTACGTGGAACTCTTGACGAAAATTTCTCTTGTTCCTAGTATGTTTTGGGCAACAAAAGAAAAGCAGGATTCCATTTGTTCAAAGTTATATTTCCTATTAGGAATTCAAATATCAATTTGAATTGATGCGTAGCCACCAACATAATTATTGGGCGCTTACTTCGTTTTGTAATTTCAAACTAATATCACACGGTAGGTACCATTGTTTCTCAACCTTTATAATATCGCGACCCAATTAAAAGCAAAAAAAGTTTAAAACTTCACGACCCCCCCCCCCCCCCAATGTCTATTTTAACATTTGTCAAAGTTTTACATTACTAACACGAAAAGAATAAATCTGTACTTGCCACGAATACCAATGAGCGGCAAGTTCAAACAAAACACATGTTACAACCATTTGCCCCCGGCTTCGTTCGCATAGTATTAGGGGGGGTTCCTGCTTCGCCTCCTCTACCTTCCCTATCCCCACTCCACTCCCCCACCTCCCCCCTTCCCTCGCCCCTCCCCGCTCCCTTCCCTCACCACCCTCGCCCCTCATCACCGTCCATACCTGTCACATTCATTTTTCAAACAGCTCGCGTGCCAGCTATTAAAGCGTAACAATCTAACACACGAATTTTGGCATTTAAAATATTAGTAAAGATCAGTTTGATTTTAACTATTAAAGGGATATCCATATTAACCTAAACAAATAACAAAATGACAGCGCACGTCAAATAATTACTTATAGTTACCAAGCGACGCTTTGCTTTTCGTCTGGACAATAAACGTATGATAAATACTTTCATAACCCCAGAGCTTATTCAAAACGCCAGAGCATACCAATATGTACAGCCTGTACTACTCGTAAATAATGTAACTTTCTATCAAGGAAAGAATTTTTAAAGTCCATTCAGTATATTTTGCGTGAAAGAATAACAAACATATATCCATACATCCTTCAAACTTTCGCCTTTATTATATTAATAGAATTAATTTCAAATTTGGTATTCCTACAAGTGAAATCAACCACATAAATTTACTGAGTTTATTGAAACTATATGAAAGGCGAAAAATATTTGATCTGCCTTTGTTCCATAAAATTGTTAATTCAAGATTTTACTGCCTGATGCTAGAAATATGCTGTCTTAAAATGTATTATTATTTTACTCAATAATTTCGTGTTTATTCATTCATTTATTTATTTAAAAACAGAAACAAACAGTACATTAGTTACACAAGTGAAAAAAATCACAAATAATGAGTATATTTCATAGTGGGTACCTATTATGTGTTTCATTGTATTGTCTTATTTATGGTATGCAATGCATATTAAGTAATTACCGGGTGATGTGTGTAGTGGGTAGGTGTGTTATGTGTGTGTGTGTGTGTGAGAGAGTATGTATACGCATTGAACAATTTATATCACTGATACAAGCTCTTTTTAAATTTGGGCAGTGAATCGGAGAAAATGTCGATGTTAGAATTTAGACCAATATTATTGAACATAATTAAGAGCACGATTGATTGGCGAATTAGTTGCTGAATTTGTCTGGAAATTAAGCTTGTGGGATAGTTCTACATGGCGTATACGTCTTAATGTTATGTTAAAATTAATTAGAGGAAGAAGTTCGGTACAGTCAATTTTATTCTGTAAAATTTTATGTATACATGTCAAATCAGCTATTGCTCGCCTTTGTTGCAAAGTTAGAAGTGTGCATTCAAAGTATAGATAATTAAGATATTTTATAAATTTGTTTTGAATACGTTCTATGCTATCTACGTATACTTTGTACTGCGGGTTCCAAATTGGCGATGCATATTCAAGTGTACTTCTGATTAATGCAAAATATAGCATTACTACTGTACGCGGGTTACTGAACACTATACTTATACGAAGAACAAAACCAAGCATTTTATATGACCTGTAAACGAGTGTGATTTAGTCGATGTGCTTATTAAATATAAGTTTGCTATCAAGGTAAACACCAATACAATATCTTTACATTCCGTTTTAGAGATGACAGGTTCATTGTTGAGAATAAGAGTACTTAACTACATATTTATGTCGTAGAGTTTTTTTAAAATTCAATTAACGTAACCGATGCTTGAAAAACATTGATTTCATTTAGGATTTTTTTCTCAGGGCCTCATGTATGAAGCAAATGTAAAAATATCCTCAGAAACAAATTGGGCCTGATATAGTCTAACAATTATTATAAGCAATAATTATCAGCCTGAAACACTCATCCACATTGAAAAATCTTCCGAGAAAAGATACATGACGCCAACGGGACTTGAACCCGTGTCCTCTCGATTGCCGGTCGATTGCTCTTGACCACTGAGCTATGGCGGCTTATCTCGTACCCGCCAAATGATTCAATATATGCTAGTGTTTCATTCAACAATTACTGCTTATTATATTTTTTTTCACCTGAAAACAACCTCAGTGGTCAAGAGCAATCGACCGGCAATCGAGAGGACACGGGTTCAAGTCCCGTTGGCGTCATGTATCTTTTCTCGGAAGATTTTTCAATGTGGATGAGTGTTTCAGGCTGATAATTATTGCTTATAATAATTGTTACACTTTGTGCTATGCATAAAAAATCTTGTCTTAAAAACGTTAGTTTTACAATTAAAAATAATAATTAATATTTGACAAGTTTAAGTATTTCCCCAATAAATGAAGACATAATTTGTCTCGACGCCACCTAGCGAGGGATTTAACACTTACAATGTTTCTCTCGCAAAAATAAAGTTGGTTGTTTTCAGGTGAAAAAAAATATAATAAGCAGTAATTGTTGAATGAAACACTAGCATATATTGAATCATTTGGCGGGTACGAGATAAGCCGCCATAGCTCAGTGGTCAAGAGCAATCGACCGGCAATCGAGAGGACACGGGTTCAAGTCCCGTTGGCGTCATGTATCTTTTCTCGGAAGATTTTTCAATGTGGATGAGTGTTTCAGGCTGATAATTATTGCTTATAATAATTGTTACACTTTGTGCTATGCATAAAAAATCTTGTCTTAAAAACGTTAGTTTTACAATTAAAAATAATAATTAATATTTGACAAGTTTAAGTATTTCCCCAATAAATGAAGACATAATTTGTCTCGACGCCACCTAGCGAGGGATTTAACACTTACAATGTTTCTCTCGCAAAAATAAAGTTGGTTGTTTTCAGGTGGAAAAAAAATATAATAAGCAGTAATTGTTGAATGAAACACTAGCATATATTGAATCATTTGGCGGGTACGAGATAAGCCGCCATAGCTCAGTGGTCAAGAGCAATCGACCGGCAATCGAGAGGACACGGGTTCAAGTCCCGTTGGCGTCATGTATCTTTTCTCGGAAGATTTTTCAATGTGGATGAGTGTTTCAGGCTGATAATTATTGCTTATAATAATTGTTACACTTTGTGCTATGCATAAAAAATCTTGTCTTAAAAACGTTAGTTTTACAATTAAAAATAATAACTGATATAGTCTCACTGTTTTCGAACAGATGGGGCTTTGTGGAGTATTTATATTTAAAAAATGCTTACCAAAATCACACTAGATCTAACTGGATATTGCGTAAATTAAATATCACATTTTCAAAGGAACTTTAAGGAAAATCTTCAAAAAAATGTTTACAAAATCATCCCGATTTCCTATGGTCCTTTCATATTTATTACAGGATGGCCATAAAAATCATTGAAATTAGTATTTTTATTGAACGATTTTCATTGCAGGATCGGCCGTAAAAAGTAATGGTTTTATCCGACGGCAATATTTTTATGGACCACTCAATACGGCAGGTGCACACCGCATGAGTAATTGATTTTTTGTTCATTGGAACTATCTTACACGAGATTTTATTTTTTTTATCAAAAATGGATTTCTCACCGTACAATACGGACTGCTGTATTTTCGATGTATCTTTTTCGTTGAGTTCGAACACAAAAATAAATAATAAGCCGAACCGTTTATTTAAAAAAAAAAATTTCATACTATGCAGTTTTTATAACATTATTTTGTTTTTTGTTTGTTTTGTTTTGTTTTTTTTTTTTACATTAACTCCACACAGGAGTCCAGGAAAATAATTTCCCTCGGGGCCTATGTAGTCTGAGATGCTGTGTGGAGGGTCTTTTTGAGGAGAGGAAGAAATGAACATTGACCATGAAGAGATCCATGTTGTAGGAAGGAGGAAACACAGAGGCCGGCAAATCATTCCACAGCCGAGTTGTTGAAAGTGACAAATGTCAACCATGTACAAATGTTGGGCACACGTTTGGCGTGTTTCCCAACTACACACCAGCGCCGAAGGGATCAATGACGCTAGTTCCTCGGAGCATCTTCCATTTTAATACCGGTAGAGCAAGGATAGAATTCCCACCCGACGCCTACGCTCTAAAGGACTCTCTATCTATCAAACGGACCGCTATTGCGAGTCGAGGGTATTTTTCTGGTACTTTGGAGCTCCAGACCAGAGGTGGCTGAAAAATTAAACCGCGGTGAGCACTTGTGATTTGCACAGGGTTAGCAGTCTTGTACTATTAAAGAATCTGCGGGCCCTGTACACTACGCTCATTCCGCATAAAAAAGTTAAAAAGACCTCACCAAATAAGTAGTTTTTATGGTAAACAAAAATATAGGTAAATGATAGACGATATGGTAGACAAAATACATGGTAAATGATAGATTACACGGTAAAAAAAGATGTATGTTAACTGATAGATGATATAATAAATGTATGTTAACTGATAGATGATTATAGTAAACAAAAAATATATGGTAAATGATAGATGATATGGTAAAAAAAAAAAATACATGGTAAATGATAGATTATATGGTCAATAAAAAAATATACGTTAAATGACACATGACAAGGTAAACAAAAAAAAAGTATGGTAAATAATACATGACATTTTAAACACAAATGTGTGGTAAATGAAAGATGATATGGCAAACAGAAAACATGTGGTATATGATAGATGACAATATTTGCCTTGGCATTGGGAGATCTAATATGTATCAATTTTGTTTTTTTGCATTTATAATTAAACCAGAGTCATGAGACCATTTCAAAAGTTCAATGTAATCTTCTTGTAAGAGTTTAATACATAATTGCAGATCACTATATGAAATTACCAATGCAGTATCATCCGCGCACACGAAGTGTTTTACATGTTTAAAAATGTACTTAATAAAAGATACATAAATGATGTATAAAATTGGACCTAATATGGAACGTTGAGGAACGCCTGCTAAAATTCTTCTTTTTTTACTTAAGGTGTTCAATAGCTTTATTTTCATGCACCGGTTGATCAAGTAATTTTCAAAGAGTTTTAGAAGTCTTCCTCTTATTCCTATGATTTCTAGTATTTGCAATAATTTTCTATGATTAATAGTGTCAAATGCCTTGGAATAGTCTATAAATAAAACTAATACTTGATTTTTACCTACAATTCATTATTTATTAAGCTGGCAAATTTTTGAAGTAGCATTTCAGTGCCCTTTTTTGGAAGCCATATTGATTGGTATCAATTATAGAAAAATCTTCTAAATATTTGGTTAATTTCAGCTGAATGTATTTTTCTAAATTTTTTTCAAGTGATGGCAAAATACTAATCGGCCTATAAATACCCAGTAGATTGTGATCACCTCCTTTATAAATAGGTCTGATAATGCATTTTAAGTCATCTGGAATTGTGGCTTCAAGTAAGATTCTATTTACAAAATGGGCTATAATTGGAGCTAAGATTATTATGTGTTTTTTAATATCGCACATTCTGATATTATCAATTCCAGAAGAGTTTTTAAGTTGCCTCACAATTCACAAAGTTTTCTATATCAGCAGTTTTGGCCCTTGGTAGGTACATGTTTTGAGGCATCTCCTCTGGTTCAAAAACAGTTTTCTTGTAATCACATTTGTGTAACATATTGCAGACACTATCGGAGAAATAATTAACAAAATCATTGGTTACATTTTCTATGGTCCGATCTTTCATCAGATATTTGGAGGCAATTTGGTCACAATCATTTTTACATTTCTTTCCTAAAATTTTATTACACTCGTCCCAAGTCTTTTTTGAGTCTTGAAATAGATTTTTGAATTTATCTAGTATGGGGTTTTTAATTTTAGTAACAATTTGTTTAAAATATTTCTAAAACTTTTATATTCTTTTTCATAGTATTTGTCTGTTGGAGTATTTTTCCAACGTTTATATAAATAATCTCGTTTTTTTTAAATTTTATATAGTGTATCATTAGATATCCAATTATTTATTGCATAAGGTCGGCTTTTACATTTTTTGCTTATTTTAATTGTGCTGTTTTTATAAAAGTCGTCAAAATAACTTTAAATTTTTAAATACATAACAGAACAATCGGTTTCCTTTAGAAGCGATTTCCAATAATAATTACAAATATGTTTATCGATCATTTTTTGTGAAAGAATTTGGACGTTATAAGTATCGTTAGAGTCGAAATTATCTACCGTGTTATAGTGTATACTAACAGCTGTGTGGTGGTCGGCAATGTTATAATCACACACGCATGCTGAGATTGTACTACTTAATCCATTGGGTAACTTTCCGCTTAATCGGACAAAAAAGTGATCAGCTGATAATTTTATCTTGAACCTCCCTTGTAACACTATTTATACATTTTTTAAATAGTTATTAGTGAGGATATTTTCATAATTTATAATGATGGCATTATTTTCATCTAATAAATTTAAATTTACGTCGCCGAAAAATATTACACTTCCATTTGATTTAATATTGTTTTCAAACATCATGGATATTTCTGTCAAAAATGCTTGCTTATTTAGATTCGGGGGTCGGTATATTGCTAAGACATCTAAAGTGCTGCTATTTGGAAGTGTCAATATTCCAAAGACGTTCTCAAAATATTTACTGTCCAGAAATATTTGCGAAAAGGAGAGGTTATTTTTTACAAATAATAAAATGGCTCCACCAGTTTTGTGGTTTCTGCAATAGTGATATGAATTAAATCCGGCGATATCATCAAGATTCACAAGTTCACTACGAATTGCAGTTTCGCAAAGCATGAGTATGTCAATGTGATTTAAACAGTCATTAAAATAAACATGAAATAGGTCCCAGTACTGACAAATTGATCTTAAGTTTAGTTCCACAAAATTAAGTTTATTATTTTCACATTTCATTGTATCTTGTTTTTTGAACCATTCATACAGGTCATTAACCTTACAAAAGTTTATATCACTGTTATCATCAATATAACTAAAAGACATCATGTTGGCGAATAAAGTATTTAATAATTAAAATATTCGTATGCATTTTTTTCCCTGGCATTGGCATCTCATGTTAATACACGCATTTATTATAAGTAATTGTTAAATTTGAATTTGATTTTGAATGCAAGCATAAATAAGTTCGCAGCAATAATAATAATGTTGAAACACGCATTTATTATAAGTAATTGTTTAATTTGAATTTCATTTTGAATGCAAGCATAAATAAGTTCGCAGCAATAATAATAATGTTGAAACACGCATTTATTATAAGTAATTGTTTAATTTGAATTTCATTTTGAATGCAAGCATAAATAAGTTCGCAGCAATAATAATAATGAACAATTTGATTCACATGAATCATGGTTCATAAATAATAATACCAAGGTTGACTTGACGTTTTGGTAACAATATTGAAGAATAACCTGGCAATATATTTCTAGTGATAATGTAATAAATAAGATACATAGTATGTTATAATGTTGTTTTGAGTGGATAATATTCCACAATCGTTAACACTTTGAGAGTAGGCTAAAATTTGAGTGCTTTGTTTTTGTCTAAAATTTTACAGTAAAACATAATTAAATAATTACCAATATTTCTGATAACTGTTAATTACCTATTTTTTGTTTTATATATTTAAAACAATATTATTTTTCCTTTCCTAAATTGTGGTTAACATCCGCCTTTTTAACTCAAGCTTTGCTCTTAAAACCGTTTAACGAAAATCCACATTTCTTCGAAAGTTGTTCTTACGATCGTGCAGGGCGGTTACAATGAGAAAGATTAATTATTCTCCGTACCAGCTGTTTTTAATTATAACTCAATATCGAATTTATTTCAATCCAAATTAGCCTTCATCCAAAAATGCTGAAAGGCGTGATGATAAAACTATTTGTGGCGACACATCATTATTATCTTCGCGCTCAAAAGAAGATACGAGAAACATCTCCTTATATTCGCGTGCATCGGCAAACCTACTTGCCTAGGTACCTTCCTACCTATACTGATCGCGATGTACTTTCTCGCTTGCCGTGCCAGCCCGACGTTAATAATATCGCCCCCGCCTAGAAAGGTCTCGAGACAGCACCGTACAATATCTGTACGGCGCCGAATATTCTCGTAAGCTGTCGAAGTGGCTCGTATTACCTACCGCGAGGTAGTTACTCTACCGCGGCTATATAAGCAGCCGATCGCTCGCCCGCTGCAGTTCAGTCCAGTTCAGTCTCACATTAATCGTCGGTCAACATCTCAACATGTAATCAGTGCTCCTGCATGGTATCGCTACGCATCCAGGGCAGCTTCCTCGAGGTCCACCACCACGTCTCAGCCACAAGGCCCATCGTGCCTTCAGCTCCGCAGAACAGCTACATCATCCCGCGACTAACAAGGTTTGACGCCACCTTCAGTCAAGGGATCAGCTCACCACTTCATGGCACCCCGAAGCCTCACCGTGCTTCGCTGCCCTTGAAACACGCTCCGCCTCGCCAGCTCCGGCTCAGCTCACCGAGCCACACACCGTTTACCTCCGCGACTTAAAGCGTCGAGCAACGGCCTGGAATATAGGTCATCTCCACCGCCATGGTGTCGAGCAACTCGCTGACCTTCACCACACCATCTCCACCTCCGTACGCCTGCAGCATCATCTACGGCACTCCGCATTACATCATGTTACCGACCACCGACCATCTGCTACGTAGCCAATAAACGACTGACTCACCACTTCGACATGCCGCCTTTCATTTCTGTCTCCCGCTCCCTCATATTAAAATAATGTACTTTTTGTAATTATTTTTTGATTATAAGTATTTATCATTTTTCAATAATGTCTAAATTTAATAAGAATATTAAAAAAATCTAAAATATATATGTTTGTAAGTGCGCAAATAAATACACAAATGGACCAATTTTCGTCAAGAAACATATGTACGTATGTACATATTTTTTAATGATTTTATTGAAACTAAAATTAAAATTCTAAAACATGCGTTTACTAGATAATATATTGATTTATTTTACTGCATGATTATATTATTTAAAATAAGTGTGGTATAATACAAAATCTTTTTTGAAAATTTAACAAATCTGCCAACGACCTATGGAATAACCTTATTATACTAAAAATTAAAAAATTTTCTCAATATTTATTACATGCGAATGCTAGATAAAAGAACAATCTTTTGAAATCCATTTATAATTTTTTGTGGAAAAGAGTCAATACGTCTAAAATCTGATATGATAATGTCATATTTCTGGTTTTCTCTGGTAATTCCCTCTTAAAAAGAGTATAAAGATTATTATTAAATGTATTTTAATAGAAAAACTAAAACTTTATTTAATGTATATGAACATGTAATTGATACTATTATATGGTAAATGATTGATGAAATGATTTACAAAAAATATATGATAAATGATAGATGATATGGTAGACAAAATATACGGTAAATGATAGATTACACTGTAAACAAAAATGTATATTAAATGAGATATGATATGGTAAACAAATGTATGGTAAATGATGGATGATATGGTAAACAAAAAGTACATTATGGTAAACGATAGATGATATGGTAAACAAAAAATATATGAAAAAGTTTATTAGGCCTTATGCATATCCGTACACAGTGGAAATGTAAAAAATAGTATTTAATTGAAAATCCTTCTAATTTAATTCTCAGGAACATGCAAAATACCATTTTACTAGCCTTTTGTTTCTAATGCCAAATTTATAATTAAATAAGATAACAAGGACATGGGTGATTTTTTTTTAACAAACCGAAGTCCATAAAATAATTTGTAAAGATTATAACTTTTTTTAATACACGGAAGACTTTTCTAGAAATTTTAATACTTGAGTTAGTAATAATAATAATAATTATTCTGAATTTTCCATCAAAATGTCGGAAACAAAACATGTCATGTATCATTTACCATATATTTTTTGTTTACTATATATCATCTATCAGTTAACATACATTCATTACATCATCTATCAGTTAACAAACATCTTTTTTTTACCGTGTAATCTTTTATTTACCATATATTTTATCTACCATACCGTCTATCATTTGCCTATATTTTTGTTTACCATAAAAACTACTTTTTTGGTGAGGTCTTTTACAACGTTTTTATGCGGAATGGGCGTACTGTACAGGGCCCGCAGATTCTTTAATAGTACACAACTGCTAACCCTGCAAATCACAAGTGCCCACCACGGTTGAATTTGGCAGCCACCTCTGGTCTGGAGCTCCAAAGTACCAGAAAAATACCCTCGACTCTGTGCAGAAACGGGCGGTCCGTTTGATAGATAGAGAGTCCTTTAGAGCATAGGCGTCGGGTGGGAATGCTATCCTTGCTCTACCGGTATTAAAATGGAAGATGCTCCGAGGAACTAGCGTCATTGATCCCTTCGGCACCGGTGCGTAGGATAGCGCATAGCCAGGTAAGTACTAACCGCAATATACCCACTATGCCAACATGTCCAGGAATCTCTGGGAAGGAAAAAAGAATGAGGGGTGGGGAAGAATCTGGGGATCAGTTGTCGTGGTGTGACGGACGAATGAATCAATTCCTACCACTGCGACGGGTCGGGTGAGTTCGGCTGGAAAGATCAATGGTCTCCCTAAACCAGTGTATTTTAATCTGGCCCGGCACGCAGTTTGTGTGCAAACGCGTCCGCTGCCAAAACTTAGACAACCTCACCCCATGAACACGGGCACCCCTGCAAAGTCACCAAACTTCGCGAACCCCTTGGGATGGCACGGATGGATGTTGGTTAACTTATGGCAGAGATAAGTGTTGGTTATTCGATAAATGATTCCTGAGGCGGCGGTAAACGATTAAATCCGGGGCGGAGCCGGGTATTACACCTAGATCATTGTACGAGTCACAATTTATTAACAATAAAGAAATAACAAGTATCCAAATGCCTACACATTCGAAGTAAACAGGATTAAATTTGATGGGTACTTAAGACTATTTTGTTAGTGGCCTACTTTATATGTATAAAGTAGAATGATTTAGTAAATAAAACTTCACTCAGCAGCGATAAATAAATATCCCTCAGGAAAAAGTGACATAAATCTGAGCATGATTTATTTAACATATCCTATTACCAAAAAATATACACAGATTATCGTTGGCAGATATTCGCAATCATTGGTTAATATCATGTACCTTTTTCCATTAAATTTTGGTAACATTTGTGTCTGGAAGGTGTGTGGTAAATCAAAGTAGTTTGTAGTTACAATACTTATTATTAAACGACTTCAAAAAGGAGAAGGTTCTAAATTCGACTGTATTTTTTTTTGTTTTATATTTATATTGTTACCTCATAACTTTCGACTGGGTGAACCGATATAGATGATTCTTTTTTATTTGAAAGATGGTTCTTCCCGTGTAGTCCCATTTCAATTTGGTTCAGTTCTGACAATGGCATCCATGAGAAAACCACATAACTCAATATCACGCAAACCGATTTCGATGATTCTTTTTTCATTAGAAAGGATGTACTTCAAGGGTAGTTTGATGAGAGATTTGTTAAGTTCTGATCATGGAATCCATGACAAAGTAACGGAACTATTCAATTAAGAGCAAATTAACGATACTCGGCCGATTTTTTTATAGGCTATCCGTATCTTTGAGTCACCTACCGTAACGTCGTTATGATCAAGTTATGTTCGTCTCATATGAACAGCATGTTTAGTAGCATCTACCCATATTCAGACAAATTAGTTGGTGTACTTCAGATTCACTAAAAAACAAAAAAAAAATTAACAAAACAAAAAAACGACTTACAAAAAAGCACTAAAAAGTTAAAAAATAATTTCGTATTCTTCTACACGTTAATAATCAACTTACTTTTTCTACTCATCAATATGGAGGTACGATTGTTATTTTTGGAATCGGTGTCAGCCAAGGTATCCGGCCCGGCGTGTTCACTTGACAGCTCCCCTTCCACCGCGGCCCCGCTCTCGTCTCTCGCCTCTTGCCTCGTCAAGTCGCGCGTGCGACACAAGCACATCTCACCAATAACTATGTATGTAGTTACAAACCTACCTTGGATGACACCGACTCAAAAAATAACAATCTTACCTACATATTGATGAGTACAAAAAGTAAGTTGATCATTAAGTTGTAGAAGAATACGAAATTATTTTTTTTACTTTTTAGTGCATTTTTGAAGTCGTTTTTTGTTTTGTTAAAATTTTTGTTTATTTTACAAATTACAAACGAACATAACGAACCATTATACATAACGACTCCTACACCATTACAAACTCTAGTGAAAAGTCTCCGGGGTTTGATCACGTCGGGGTCACCATTTATGGGGTTTATATTATGTTTGAGTGTACTTACCAATACTTACAAGTTTATTTTTAGAATTTCAAAGAACATAACGCACCATAATTTAATATTTAAATATGAACAATTTTATTATATGTGGAGAGCGAACAAGCGCGATTTACAAGGCTCTGCATTGACCGGGCGCGGTAGAATGGTTGTGGTAAATTCCGCTCTCGCTGCCGAAGGTTGTCAATCTCTTCCCTGGCGAAACGATGGTAATATTTGTAGGCAAAATTACATTATGACGTGTGCTTTCATTAATTTTAGCGTGGCATAATTTCACGATGGAAAAAATATCGTCATAATGTTTTTTTGAAATCCGGCGAATGGTTTATGTAGGTACTGAAAAGTTATAATATTAAAAGTTCATTACATCCCATACGACTATAACGTTCATTTTATAGTTCACTTGAAAAGCTTTATATAAAAATAGTAGATTATCTATAAAATACGAATATTTTTTTATATTGGTACTTAACAAATTTATGATCCTCATTATACCATATTTAAATTTCACGATGGAGGTTATTTGATAATAATTATTTATTTTTATTACATTAACCTTTACCTATGGACGTTACATTTTTGTTACACTACTATGGACGTGCGGTCTCACAGGCCGATATATTTAAAGGTCGGCATATATCTAGTTGAATAATTATCGTACCTAAAATTTTTTAATTTATTTACGGACTTTTCCAAATCAAAATAGAAAAAGACATTTTGGTTAAAATATATAAGGCATTTTTCAGTCATTTTTACTCGAGATCACTTTGGAGGAATATTATCCAAGGAAAATTACTTTTTCATTAAGTTTTACTAATTTTACAATAAAATATCAGGATAAAAAAAAAATTACATTGACTTCTTAAAACAAAACATAAAAATTTTGACAAAGGCCCAACTTGTGTATATTTATTGGCAGTCTTTGCATAACGGCTTAAAACATTGTAGGTATATTGGCAGGTTACAGCCTTCACAAGTGCAAATCGTCTTTCTTTTTAGCTTTGGTGGGTATAGTTTACTTGCAGATGTACTAGGTTGATCATTTTCTGACATTTTAATTATAAATCTAGAACAAAGAAAATCACCATGAGCTCAATTTATTACACAAACGTGGACGCGCGGTCCCACAGACCGCAATCAAAATATAAAAAGTAATTACTCACGCAAAATACAGCCGGCGAAATAACCTTCACTCTCGACAGTCGTTTTGCCACTAAAACCGAAGCTACTGAGGCGGACAGACGCGTACGGTATGCGGGAGGAGAGGGGCAAGCAATTCACAAACTACCATCGGCCTGTGAGACCTCACGTCCATAGTTAAAGGTTAATTGTATGGTGCTCCAAAAAATCTGTTTTATATTATATAGCTCTGCTTGGTTATAGTTGATTTTTTTTTACATTAGTTTAATACGGGAGACCCTGAGGAATAAAATCCTCAAGGCCTAATTTGGGTCATCTTTGAGGATGCAGTGGATAGTATTTTAAGGGATGGGAGGAGAGGAAGTTCTGGGAAGGAAAAAGTATGAGGGGAGGGTAGGAATCTGGGGTCCTCATACCTCGTAAGGTGATAAGTAAAAAAAAAAACGTCTAGGTTAGGTCACAAGTCTCTCGTAGATTTTTATAAAATAGGTGGGCAAACGCATTTGCCGCTAAAATCTAGACAAACCTCACCCCATGAATCCAAGCATTACTGCTAGATCACCGCCAAACCGATCACCGATCTCCGTAGTCCATTGGCTAAGACTCTTGACTCACATTCTGGAGGTCGCGGGTTCGAACCCGGCATGCGCAAATAAATTTTATTTGATTAATTTGTGTTATTTCACAATTAATTCATTTAAAATAATATATAGTATATTTGCGGCATGTTCCAGAGTGGAAGATACTATTAGTATCGCCCTGGTGTAAGACCACCATTCAGAATTGAAACGTTGCTTGAAAATGGCTTTAGCCGTGTTTAGTGACCAGATCTGAATAGCCAGGTACTTCCCAAACTTCCTCTTCCCCACCTCCTTCCCCTCCCCACTACCTTCAGCCTCACAACATACCCCAATTGGGGATGCCATAGTCTCACTGGCTCCAGACGGGAGCAGTTGAGATTCTTGTGCGGTATTCACTGTAAAAAAAAAAAAAAAAAAACCACCAAATATTGCAAACCATTTTGAGAGATCTGTGGCAGAGGTGTTGGTTATCCAATAAATGGTTCCGGGGAGGCGACAGCTATCCCCGCCTCCCAAATCTGTTTTTCTATTCAGTCTACAACCAATTTTAAGCAAAGCTTTCTGCAATTTGAAGTTCGCTGATATAATGTTCTATTTCTTCATTCTCTAAATTATCTGCAATTTTGTCATTTGCTATTCATTGGATCCATTCGTGCCATTAAGTTACAGAGTGTATTAAGTTGGAAGAATCGAGTAATTAAATTCCATTTCTCCATTCTTGTTCTCTGCATTTATTTTGTCATTTGATATCCTTTAAAACTGCATAAATGATACTAATAGTATCATTTATATCAACAAGCTGCAAACTACTAGTAAAAATACTACTCTACCAAATAAAACAAATTAAAGCTTTCAAGTTTAAACTTTACAAATAAAGTTTTATTTTATGATGAGACCCACAAATTAAGTTCTTTTTCAATGTGTATTGGTTTGATTTTTTTTTTCATTAGTACGATCAGTCTATAGTATTATTTATTTTGATATACACAGTACTTTGCAGTGCAAGTGAAAAGGTTTTTTATTTTATTAAAGAAAGACGAACATTCTCGGGTTACGAATAACCCGATAATATTTTAAAATCTCCTACTACCACCACAGTAAGCCGAAAATGTTGTTTGAGTTGTGATGGAGGACTTAGCCAGCCGAGGAATCGAACACGGAACGCCTGGTTGGGACCCAAACTCGGTGCCGACTCAACCACTGATCGGTCAAGGTGGGTAAATTATTTATTTATTTCTATTTAAACTTTGTTCACATCGTCGCGTGTTCGATTCCTAGGCTGGCTAATCCTCGAACGATATTAAAAATGAATTTAAAAAAAAAAAAATCCTTTGCATTTTTGATCAGCTTTTTACGGATAAAATTATGTTATTTTTCCATAGATATGTCACCGTAAAAACCCGAATATTGGTAAATCCTAAGATTTTCCGGTAAATCCTAAGATTTACCAACTCTTAATGGTAAAAGTCCGAACCGTTCTATAATCATCGTTCACCAACCTAACCTAACCTAACATGTACTAAATTCTAATGGTAAAAGCCCGAAGAAATCGTTTATAATATTTAAATAAGAAACGATTTTTTCGGGCTTTACCCATTAGAATTTAGTACATGTAAGGTTAGGTTAGGTTAGGTTGGTGAACGATGATTATAGAACGGTTCGGACTTTTACCATTGAGTTGGTAAATCTTAAGATTTACCGGAAAATTTTAGGATTTAACAGATATACACCTTTCTCTTTCAAGTATACCACAGACGTCATACAGAAATTGAAAATATTCTATGTTGAATAAGACACAAATTTGAGATAAACGGTAAAATACAGGTTAATTCATTGTCTATATAGCACTATAATATTTTATGTCTCCATGTTAAAATTCGAAGGTATTATAGTGAGGCAGCGAACAGCCATAAAATATCATTTTTGCGCTGTGGTATCACCGGTCACCACTCTCCAGCTAGGTGCGCTACAACGCAATTTTCATTTACAAATTCATTCCGGTTCTAGTGTTCCCCCTCTCTACCTGCTTTACCTCTAAGCAAGAATAATATTAAACTTGTATAATTTATTGTAACATAAAGTTTCCTTTGTAAATATATTTTGACTCGCGTTAATATCAAGAGTTATTATTTAAACACCTCCGCACACACGCATCCAGTTTACAGACGTGGGCAAGGTCTGTAAGCTGTCGGACCTGGATAAAACATTTAAACAATACCCTATCTCTCCCAAAGTATGATTTTTTTCACGTAAGTAAAAAATTAAAATTATAAACCTTCTGGGAAATCTTCATCTTTCAAAAAATTCTGGGAAATCTTCATCTTTCTTTAAATCTTCTTTAAATTTTAACATAAAATACTAACTTAATATAATATCACTTCTTTCCCTGGATAATTTTAACATACCATTAAGACGTACGCGCCATACAGAACTATTACACACGCTTAATTACAAGACAAATGCAGCAACTAATTCGCCAATCAATCGTGCTCTTCACATGTCCAATAATGTTGGTCTAAATTCCAACATCGACATTTTTTCCGGTTCACTGCCCAAATTTAAAAAGAGCATCATGTCAATAATATAAATTGTTCAATGCGCAAACATACATACATACACACATACTCACATACACACACACACATGCCTTCCCACTACATACATCACCCGGTAATTATTTAATATGCATAGGACACTACAATGAAACACGTAATAGGTACCCACCATGAAATATACTTATTAATGTAATTTTTTTGCTTATATGTAACTAATGCTTTGTTTGTTTTTGTTTATAAATAATTGAATAAAATTTAGCTCCCTTAATTTGTCAATACATTCTACAAGTTTCTATTAACTAAGTCCATACAATATCTTAGTAAGTTCGTATAATATGATGAGAATTAATTTAATGTTTTTATGCAAACAAGGCAACCAACTATTTGCTCATCTTGTATTTGTCCGGAAATTCACAGGACTCAGGACTTATAAAACATTTCATTCATTTCCGCGGGGAAAAATGGCAAATATTTAAAATAGCTGACCTGAGAGCCCTTGTAATCAGAAAGATATTTCCACATCCCCAAAGGATTCTTTACGAAAAATGAACCGTGAAAATATTCCTCCTGCGCAAATACTTTCGCACGGTTATTTTATTCTACGGGTTAATTTACTTTTTTATGTCTGCACCTTTTATTAAATTAAAATATTAATTAAGAATTTTTATTAGCTGGTGTCGTATGCCAATTCATTTGTACGAATTCATTTGGTATTTTTTTAAACTCTTAAAATAATTTTTTTATGCTTTTAAGGTTTTGGTACATTTTTTACATAAGCATTTGTGAGGATAAACGATGACATTATAATATTTTTCATAGACCTTGAGTTGACACTCAAGTTTCATAGACATAGAGGTTGCTAAACTTGGGCTGTAACTTTTTTTTAATATATTAAATCCAAACAGAAGGCTCTGAGGAAAATAATTTCCCACAGGGCCTTGTGGGTGCTAATGGAAGGTCTTTAATAGGAGAGGAAGGAGTGAACGAACATGGGTCTTAAAGACACCCATGTTGTAGGAGGGAGGAAAAAATGAGGAAAATCCCTGTTTCTATACAGAGCCCGGTAAATCGTTCCACAGCCTAAACAAGCCGAGTCGTAGAAACGACCCTTTCTCAAGTGACAAATGTCAACCGCGTACAAATATTGGGCGCGCATTTGGCGTATTTCCCGACGCTAGATTCTCCGGAGCATCTTCCATTGAAATACCAGTAGAATAAGAACAGAATTCCCCCCCCCCCCCCCCCTCCCGACACGGCGTTTGTGCTCTAAGGGTTGCAATCCGTTAGGAGAATCTATCGAACGAACCGCTTATTTCTGCACGGAGTCGTTGGTTTTTTTCTGATATTTTGGACTCCACAATTCTCAGAGCCCCCATATCAGAGTTTGTCACAGAGTTACACAAAGCACATCGATGGAGGGCCTGTTTGGAAAATTGCTTCCGTTGAAGGAGATCAGATTTTCTTTATTTATTTCTATGTATTAGAGTATTTACCAATTAATTAACATTTTTACATAATAGACAAATTTTGAAAACATTTTTACATAATGCAATTTTATTAAGTTGGGTGTAAGGTAGGTTTGTGAAGGTGAAACTGTGGATAGGTATTGTTGTATGTTTCGGGAACACCTCACTAGGAGAACCTGTGCTGAGGTGTTAACGTGTTTATTTATGATTATGTGTGACAAGTATTTATGTGTTGTAATAGAGAGTTTTATATTTATTTATTTATTTTTATTTTAATAGTTATTGTACATTGATTATTTAGAAGAGAAAAAAAAGTAATTAGAAATATTTAAAAAAATATTCGTAATAGAATAAAAAATATGCAATGTTGATAATTATATTTTATTATTTTTAATGTGCTTGCAAAATAACACAAAATATTTATCAAATAAATCTCGACATCCGGATTGCTATTCAAGAGCCTTACCCCTACCACGGGTCAATTGAAGGCCGGCTATAACTTTTTTTTTACGTTAGCTCCACACAGGAGGCTCTGAGAAAAATAATATGCCTATGTCATGGCCCATGTGCTCTGTAGAGGGTCTTTTCAAGGAAAGGAAGGAGAGGAGTAAAAAGTTAAGAGGAGAAAAAGTTTGGGAAGGAAAAAGGTAAGAGGGGTGGGTAGGTAGGAAATAGGGCATCCGCTGCCAGATCCAGACAAACCGCACCCTATGAACCCGGGCACCCCTGCTTAGTCACCAAACGTAGCGAACCTCTTGGGGTGACCTGTGGCAGAGTTGTTGGTTTTCCAATAAATTGTTCCCAGAGCGGCGAAACCCATTCCCGCTTCCCAAATTAACTAGGATCTTATGTTTAAATGTACATAATTATTTAGTGTGCATTTCACACGGTAGAAATGAAACTTTTGGACAACAAGGATGAGGAGGCTACGAAGGTACGAGGCAACGCGCAAAGGGGCATAAGATTATATGCTCTTACTAGCTGGTTCCTGGCATGCGTTGCTAAGCCATTTAGAAAAGAAATTATTTCTTCCTGCGTGTCCTTTCGCAATCGTTCCGTTTCTCTTCCGCCTCGCCTTTCTCTCCCGCGTCCCCTTTCCATCTCGCGTTCCCACTCCGCCTCCACCAACTTCCCTCTCCCTACTCCACTCCCCCCTTCCCCCGTCCGGCGAACCCCCTCCCGAGTTCCCTTTCCGCCTCCCACGTTTCCCTCTCCCTCCTCCATACATTCAGTCTAGGTACATCCAGTTTTCAAACAGCTCGCGTGCCACCTACTGGTTGAATCCGCTGGTTGAAACAATTACTCGAATGTTGATACCTACTTATGTAAAGCCTACTTATATCTTTCTAGCTCTGTTTATTATTTTATGTACTATATACTTATGATACTGCATACTTGTTATAATGCTCCTGTACAATTTATTTTATATGTAAAAGCCATCAAGGCGTAAACAAACAAATAAATAAATAAATAAATTTATTTATACAAATTTCATAATGCCACAGCTCACCAGTAGTTTTATACAAACCTTCTACTGACAATAATGAACACAAAAAAAGTGGAAGTTCGTTCGGAAGTTATGCGCATACATACATTCCGGTGATTCATTTTTATTCAAATAGATAGATTCTCTCGCATGTTAAATTCTACAGATGTGTTTTTGTTTCATTTTAGTGTCACTATTTTTTGTTTCATCGTGTTTCAAATCACAATGGTGCTAAAGAAGTTTTCCAAAAATCGTGAATCGTTAACGTTACTACAGTGCGCAACCTTTTTATCATTAAGACATTTTAAAATAAAACGATAAATTTTCTGCTTTGCAACCAAGGATGATATTGTATTTTCGCGTGAAATTCTACGCCAGTACCGAGAAACCACTGCTCACCGCCCACACAGTATTTTTATAGCGATAACTTGTGATATATTATCGCGTACCTACTCGGTTAGTGTTATAATACACCCACATAATATTTCATTCAGACCAACAATAAAATTAATATAATGTCATGTTATATCGAATTCCTGTAAAACTGACCCTCGCTCTTTATCGTTTATTACAAAGGGGGGGTTTCAGGAATATTATATTCATTGCACTAATATTGTTTTATGGGCGGATAAATTACGTTCCACGGAACGCATCGTGAGTTAAAAATAAACTTAACTTTAATCAATACCTTTTTCGTTGTTTGTTTTTGTGGTGTTATGCCGTGTTGCGCTACCTCCTTCTCACAGCAGATCCGGCAGATCCGACAGATCTGTGTGACAGACAAGAAGGAGGTAGCGCAACACGGCATAACACTCCAAAAACGAATAAAACATGTATCTATAATCAATATCTTTATGTAGTATAAAATGAAGTCGCACCCGCTATCTGTGCGTTTAGACCTTTTTAACTATGCAACGGATTTTCATGCGGTTTTCACCAATAGATAGAGTTATTCATGAGGAAAGTTTTTAGATATATTATTTTTCAAGGTTTGTTGAAAAACAGATGGCGTTGGTTATAAAGGTTGGGTAATGGTGGGGCATTATGTGGTCAACGCGTTGCCGAGTCTGCTGGTATATTATAAAAGAATGTGTTCAAAGATGTGCGTCCCGCTAAAACTCAGTAACGAGTCCCAGTACGTTCAAGGGAGTTACATGGTGTTGTAGCCCTCTATCGCCCTTCCATTAAGAAGGTTCCCGTTTTTACCTGAAGCGCGGGTTTTTGAAGTTTCGCCCTCTCGAAATTTTTAGAATTGTCCAGAATATTCGAGAGTTTTCATAATTTTCCAAAACATCCTGGAACATTCTGGAATGTTGTCTTGGAATAGTGAAACGGGTATATCGTTTTGGAACATTGCAGAACACTCTCGAATGTTGAGGGATGTTTTGGAACATTGTGAACCATTCGAAGCTTTTTTTGTATGGATGGGGCTACCCTTTGGTAGGGGTATATAACGCAAGATCCGTCATGGTTTTGAATTGGTCAGTTCATATAAACTCCCTCCCAGCTAGTAGGTTCATAAAATTAAAATTCACAATCTTAAATTGATTCAATACTAACAAGAAATAATGAAACCTATTTTTGGAATCAATCTGCATGATAAAAACAGTGAAAACACATTAATTTATTATAATGTGGTTCAGTTTTATGATATACTCTTTATTATCATTGCTTAAAAAAACCATTTTTCATTTCTTTTTCCATTAATGTTTTACAGAGAAGAAATGTTAATAATATTATTTGAAGTACATTTGCTGAATACTGAAATTCATGGTCAAAATTTCAAATTTAGTCGTTTTTAAATATTAAATAAATAACTTACTTTTGGTTCACTTTTTTTAAAACTTTACAATATTTATTTATTTAATTTTGTTTGGTAAATTGTTCCCCATTATTATTGTCCGTTATAACGGGCAGTGCCTGTTCATATAAAGCACAATAATATGACCTATGGTAGAGGTGTTGGTTGTTGTTGGTGGCGGTACCCATACTCGACAATATACCAAATATTCCACGTGTTAGACATACTAGATTTTATTTTATTTTTTAAAGAACGAATAACCCAACAATGTTTGAAAATCTCCTACTACCGCCACAGAAAGTCGAAAATGTTGCTTGTGTCGTGATGGAGGACTTAGCCAGCCGAGGAATCAAACATGAGACGCCCGGGTGGGACCCAACCGCTATGCCCACTCAACCACTGACCGGTCTATACAGGGTGTCCGGGGGTAAAGTACATTAACTTCGGGAGGTGATTCTACATCATAGTACAAGTAAAAAAGATAAATAACTTTTTTCGTAATTCCAACTTTTAGGGGTAATTTTGAGGTTAATTGATAAAATTAGGCCGGCTTGTGCGGCCAGATTTATTATTTTCCGCTGTTACGATACGGGCCAATCACAATCGAGTCAGGCACCCGGCAGGCTCTCAGCAAGTAATATCGTACCTCACACTAAGGATTTTTAGTAGGTACGTCTTTTCGTATGGGAAAAAAACGTTTAAATTTCGGAAAAAGTTGTTAATCTTTTTTACTCCTACCGTCATGTAGAATCACCTCCCGAAGATAATGCACTTTACCCCCGGACACCCTGTATATGCGCCAAAGATACATAATCACACTACTAAACTGTAATTTTGACCTAAAAAGTTTCAACAAACATGAATGAGCATGTAATATATTATTATTGGCCTTGAATACAAAAATCATTAAAATCCGACGGTAAAATCCGACGGTTTGGCCAAATACACCACAGATTTGCAGGCAATAAAAGCATTCGACAAACTTTCACTCGACGCAAAAGATATGAGAAACAAAAATATTTCACATACAAAATTAAAAGATGATTTAAAGAACAAAAACCGCAAAATCACAAAACGTGAACGAATTAAACAAATTTACCTCACACACACTTGATTATATCGATCGTCCAGTTGATTAGTCAGGCATCTGAGTTGACGGATATCGAAATTTGAGTTGAGTATGCAATTATTATTCTTAAAGTGTACCTCTAGATCTGGTACAATTCTCGGATTACTCGTAAACACTACAAAATCAATTGTAATGCAGAAAAACTTGTGGTGAATTAAACAAAATGTCCACGTTTTCTGGGTCACTAGTAGGATATTTCTAAATTTCATACTAATGTACCAGACCATTAAGCCTCCCGGTGTTATTTTATAGCATGTAAAACATAGGCACGTATAGATAATATTTGATTTATGGTGATTTATCAATGACTTATTTATCAATGATTTATTACATCGTATTAAAATCTCTCGCAGATTAACCGCAGGAGACCAAATTTGTCCCAGCTCACATAGGTTTTCCTTACTATCATAGTGAGAAATATGTTCTAAACGGTGTTACAAAGGCAAAACACCACGCATTATATTCAAATCTAAAAAATAATAATTGCACCTGAAACCAATCTTTTTAATCACGATATGGAAAAAATAATTTGAAAGTGTTATTAATTATTTTTACATGGAATGACAAAAAGAGAGGTTACAATGACGTTTGTTATATATTTGTCTTATTAAATACGTACGTATTTTGATTTTTTCGTTATCAGTAATTTTAGTTAGAATGTAGAGAGTCTTTGTTCGCTGTCGGCGGAATACTTACTTGGCCTCCAAAGCAGGGGGTTGCGTGTACTTTGTATGAGTGAAAGCGTTCTCTACGTTTAATAATTTATTCTGTCTTTGTTAAAAGTATTTACAGATTTTGAACATCGCGGGAAAAGAATGGAAGTGAGATCAAGCAGTGTACAATCGTGTTGTCGGGCCGAGTTCAGTAGCTGGAATGGCGGCGCTCCCCGGCGGAAGCCGAGAGCACTACATTGGTCACGTGACCAATGTGGCCATAACGCGGTTTCATCATAGATTTGAATAAGTGATAACCGGTACTTGATCGCATTTCCATAGCCTCCCCTCCAGTGTTAACGATAATATGAACAACGGAAAATCGTTAAAGGAGATTATATTGCTGGTACTAATCCTATCTTGACTGAGGCACCATCAGTCAAAACAAGAATAGCCTCCAATGTGTTCGAAAAATTATAAGGGTTACGTTACTCGAGCAGAGTAGAATGATCAGTTAATGAAGTAGACTGTTGTTATACTTTCAAGAACACATTGGAAAGTATTAAAGGTTTAACCAAAAAAAATTTTTTAAGCTGAAAATCTTAATTCTAATACATGAAATCATAAAATTAATGTGTAAGCATGACACGTAATGTTGAGAATTACTACACTATTGTATACTATAACCATTTTATTTGGTGTTGAAATCAGTTAATTCTGATGTGAGTATTTACAAGTTAGTTTTAAATAATGTTTTTTTTTTTAAAACTTGTCAAGCTCAATGAGCTCTTTACTTTATTTACCGTGGTAAACGCATCGACGAACTAGGCGTTCGGAGCATTGGTGTACATGATATAGCGTGGTACATGGAATTTGAGATATGATTCCAGCTGATTGTAGTGGTACCTGGAATTAGAGATATGATTCCAGCTGATTGTAGTGGTACATGGAATTTGATAAATGATTCCAGTTGATTGTTTTTCAATTAATGCATGAACATTGAATGTTGTTGCCTCAATGAACTATGTTCAGAGCTAGTAGAATTGTTTTACCAGTCGTGCGCAATTAGAAGCGCTGGTTGTAAAATCATTGTACATCGATTTTATAAAAGATAATATTTAAGACTATGACTTAAAGTAACCTTAATATAACATTATACATGTTTTAAAAAAATATTCGCAAATGTATGGTCAAAAGTTGCAATTTACTTGAGAAACATTTCGAAGGTAGGTTGTATATAGCAGAATGCTGTATTTTTCATAAGTTATATTGAAAAAGAAAACTATAGTAGTAGGTATGTTTAACAATAAGCTATATCTGGTGTAAGAAATATTTAAATTGATACATAAGTAGATATGGTAGAGTTTTCTTCCTAAAAGTATTATATTTTTTGGAGCCCTAGTTAGGCGTTCATCATAAAATTATAAATAATAAGGGTTTATGCTATTCTGTAGCGAAAAATGATGATTTTTAAGTCAAAGAGGCTGCACATTGTCTTCAGTACGTAAAAGTGTGTTTTTTTGTTGATGTGAGTCGAATAACCATGTTCTTTTACGTACGTAAGACAAAGTGGCTTTAACTTGTAAGTGTATAAACATGAAGGAGAAAAGTATATTTAAAAATAAATGATTTCAACCACATGATTCACTAGATGTATAAAAGTGCCGTGTACATCCAGAGAAGCGTGGTTAAAAGACAAATCTTGAATAACAATGTTTATCATGGGGTAAAAAGTGTCCTTATATGTACATAGTTTGTAGAGTAGATAGTGTGTACCTTGGTACATAATATTATATAATATGATGATTTTAATTGATTTTTTGGAAGGTTGATTACAATTATTATTACAATAATGCTGTAATACTTGTAGTAATGCATAAATGCGTTTGTATGATGTGAATTTTACATTTTTTATTATAACGTTTTTAATTATAACATTTTTTAAGAATTGTAAAAACACAGTGGTGTTTGTAGTACCTTTGAAGTGCACAAAGTATGCAGTTGAATGATGAAAGGCTTTCATCTAATTAGGAGTGATTTAAAATTGTAATAACATGCTTAATATGTAATGTTTTTTTTTAAATGCATGAGTTATGCAGTTAAATGATGAATTGTTTCATCGTGTTGAAGGTGTTTCACACTTGTGAATACACTGTAATGATCTAAGTTTTAGATTATGTTAATTGACAATTTACAATATTACAGGTAGGATTTAAAATGCATGAGTTATGCAGTTAAATGATGAATTGTTTCATCGTATTGAAGGCGTTTCACACTTGTGAATACACAATAATGATCTAAGTTTTAGATTATGTTGATTGACAATTTACAATATTATAGGTAAGATTTCCATAAAAAATCTGGGCATTTAAATATTGTGTTATTCGCAGTATTTTAAAGAAAAGTAAACTTTATAAAAATGGTTTGCAATACAAAGCTATGCGAAATTTATAATTTAATTTCTATCATGAGTTATGAATGAGAAAAATGTCAAATAAAAATATCTTTTCGTGCGTTATTCCATCCCAAGTCTCTTTGGAAAATGTACATGCCGACCTGAACGTGTTGTGATCTTGTGACCAGTTGTGGATGTGGTCTTGGTTATCGGTGTAACGGGGACTGATGGGTGTTTAGTGACATTTTCTTCAACCGGAATGAAAGCAGGCTTGAGTCGGTCTATGGAGACGCGTTTGGGTTTGCCTTTTATAGTTATGACAAATGTTTTGTCATCACGTTGTTCTACCTTGTAAGGACCCTCGTACTGGTTCTGGAGGGGTCGTCTTACGCTATCTGTTCTCAGGAAAACATGAGTGGCGACAGGTAGGTCTTTGTGCACAAAAAATTTCCTTGCGCTGTGATTGCTGGCAGGGGTCGATTTGATACTTTCGAACTTTCTCTGTAGGCGTCCTACATACGTATCGGGTTCTTCGCGAGGAGTTTCTGAGAAGAAGTCGCAGGGAAGTCTTAGTGTCCTGCCATACGTAAGTTCTGCGGGGGAGCATTTTAGTTCCTCATGCACTGTAGCTCTCAAACCGGTATTAGGGGTAGGTTCTCAAACCAGTTTTGTTCTCCACATGCAATTAGAGAAGATTTTAAAGTGCGATGCCATCTTTTTATAATACCGTTCGCTTGAGGATGGTATGCAGTGGTTCTTGAGTATTTGATGCCAAACTTTTCTGCGAGTTTTTTGAAGAGACAACTCTCGAACTGTCGTCCTTGGTCAGTGGTGATGCTGTCAGGTGTTCCGTGTCGTGCGATCCAATGCGTAGTCAATGCTGTGGCTACGGTTTCTGCTGACATATTCTTCAGGGGAATTGCTTCGGGCCATCGAGTGAACCTATCGATCATGGTTAGTATATATTGGTAATCATTGCATAGCGGTAGTGGTCCGACCAAGTCGATGTGAATGTTACGGAATCTATCCTCTGGTAATATGTAAGTTGCTAGAGGTGCGACCGTATGTTTTGATACCTTTGCTTTTTGACATGGTATGCATTGTTTGACGAAGGTCTTGATGTCTTTTGCCATGTAGGGCCAAACAAATCTTTGTTTTATCGTATTTGTAGTTCCCAAGATACCAGGGTGGCAAACGTTATGTATGCTTGCTATGACTTGTTGTCGCATGCTGGGTGGAACGAGTGGTCTAACATGACCTGTTGAAATATCACACCACAATCGAGTGTCAGTGCCAGGGATCACCATTTGACGTAAAGCAAGGGTGCTGCCATCGTTTGCCTTGAATTGTCCGTCAGGTTGGCATTGCTCTAACCGCATTTGCTCGAAGTCAATTACAGTGGGACAGTTGATCTCATCGATGCGAGATAGGGTGTCCGCGACTACGTTCTCTTTTCCAGAGACATACCTTATGTCAGTTGTAAATTGCGCTATGTAATCAAGCTGTCGCTCTTGCCGAGGGGAGCTAGACGCGCGTTTTTTGTTTAATGCAAAGGTGAGTGGCTTGTGGTCTGTGAAAATGCTAAAATGACGGCCTTCGATGTGATTTCTAAAGTATTTCACGGATTCATAAACGGCGGTAAGTTCGCGGTCAAAAGTGCTGTATTTCTGTTGCGCAGGGGTGAACTTTTTGGAGAAGAATCCTAGCGGTTCCCAGGTGTTTCCTTTTGATTGTTGCAATGAAGAGCCCAATGCTTTGTCACTGGCGTCGACCATCATTGCAAGCTTTGCGTTTGGATCTGGGTGCCCAAGTAGAGCTGCGTTCGCTAGATGCTGTTTGCAATCTTCAAATGCCTTTATCTGCTCCTGGTTCCAGTTGAGAATCCGCTTGTCATTCTTTTTGTAACCGGCAATACTGTCGTATAGAATTGCTTGGGTGTTGATTGAATTTGGTAGGAACCTGCGGTAGTAGTTCAACATACCTAAGAAGCGACGTAGTTCTTTCGCAGTTTTAGGTTGAGGGAATTCTGTCACTGCTTTGACTTTATCCTTGATTGGAGTCATGCCCTCTGGAGTAATTGTGTGTCCGAGGAAGTTCACTGTTGCGGTTCCTAATTGGCATTTCTGGATATTAATGACAAGTCCGTTATCAGCGAGTCGTTTAAGAAGCAAATCTAGATGTTTTTTATGTTCCTCTTCGTCAGCGGAAGCTATGAGGATGTCATCTAAGTAAACAAAACAGAAATCTAGATCTCTTGTTATTGCATGCATGAATCGTTGAAAACTCTGAGCTGCGTTTGATAATCCAAATTGCATGGAGGTGAATTCAAACAATCCGAACGGTGTGATGATGGCCGTTTTAGGGATGTCTTCAGGTTCAACAGGTATCTGATGATAAGCGCGCGACAAGTCGATGGTTGAAAAAATCTTCGCTTTTGCCAGTTTATGGGCGAAGTCTTGAAGTTGAGCTATGGGATATTTATCGGGGACTGTTTTTGAGTTTAAGAGTCTGTAGTCGCCACACGGACGCCATTCGCCGTTTGGCTTCTTTACCATGTGTAAAGGGCTGGCCCAGTTGCTTTTAGAAGGGCGGCATATCCCTTGTTCCATCATGTACTTAAATTCACGCTTGGCTGCCTCAAGGAGCGCAGGTGCTAATCTGCGTGCACGTTCAGATACTGGAGGGCCTTTGGTTTCTATGCAATGAGTCACAGAATGTTTAATTGCATCCGGTGTCTGCATGGTAGGCCTTGTCAACGAGGGGTATTTCTTCAAAATGTCAAGATACTTTTGAGAAGAGGAAATTGTGGCGATGCCTGATGCTGGTCCTTTGTAGGTAGATCCTCTAATTTTCAATCCAGTAGACTGGTCTTCAAGTTTGGCTCGTCTCAAGTTGACTGTCAAGTTGTAGTGGTGAAGAAAGTCTGCGCCAATGATGGGTTTGGACACATCGGCTACGATAAAGCGCCACTTCATTGTGCGGCGTAGGCCGAAGTAGAGTTCGACTGTTCTCGTGCCGTACGTTCTTATTGGCTTCCCATTCGCCCCATATAATGTGGAAGGGCAGTTGTCGGAGGTCAAGTTGCCTTTCTCAAAGGTCATGTTCCTAGGGATGACTGAGATGTCCGCGCCGGTGTCTACTAGGTATTTATGTCTTGTTCGCAGGTCATAGATGAAGAGACGACAAGAGGTATTAGGGATCTCACATGTCTCTACTGGGAGTTCCCGCTGTCGTTTCCCGACTTCTTCTTTACATAAGAACATGGTTTGGAGCATTTATGAGCGTTTTCTCCAAATCTTGCATGGTAGTAACATTTTCCATCCTGATTCCTATTGGGAGATAAATTGCGTGACCCGGAACTTGAGCGGCCAGGTTTTCGGCGGGGGCTCTGGTTTCTCCGTCCTCTATAAGTTGATGTGGGCTCAGTTTTGGCTATGCGTAGCTGGGCTACTTCACGCGAAAGTGCTGCTATTTGTTTCTGCAGTTGTAGTAATAAAGAATGTTCAGCTGGTTCCTGACGAGATGAACTGGGTTTGTTGCGATCTTCCATGGCACTGCAATCGGTTGATTGATAGACATCTAGTATTTTGTCTGCAGCTGTGGCAAGTTGGTTAATGTCGTTATCGGGAAGTGCTGACAGTATTGCTTGCACATGTTGAGGTAATCGTTGTAGCCACAATGTCCGCACAATTGCGTTATCCGCTAAGGTAGGTCCTGCTAGCTCTAGCATATGTCTCAATAGACCGGTTGGCTTCCTATCCTCCAGTTGGATTCCTGTTAGTAGGCGTGTGAGGCGTTTTTCAGCAGAGTCTTGGAGTCGGTCAATAAGGGCTGCTTTCAAATTGGCGTATTTGTCATTGATCGGTGGATGTGTCACGATGTCGCTCACACATTGTAAGGTTTGTGAATCCAAGGCAGCTATAATTATATTGTACTTCGTGAAATCCTCTTTAATGCGCGAATTCGCGAATTGGGCCTCAGCCTGTATAAACCAAAGCGAAATTTGATCCCTCCATAGATTTGGTAATCTAACGGACACGTGATTTACTGCTGCCGCAGAGCTAGGTTCGCCAGTTGATTCCATGTTGGTTAGTTTTGGTTCCGGATTTATAGATTGTTGGAACAAAGTCTTGAGTTGATGAGTCGGTGTGGTCGCTGGAGATTCTTCATCCGAGGTCATTTCAACATTTATACGGAAATAAGCACGCAAAGATAGTGATTCTTTGAAATATTTCAAATTATGTATTAAAAATCCGTAATAATTTTAGGAGAAAATTAGAGCTGTTGACATCTATGTGACATGTACGGAAGTTACTAGAAAATTATTCAAGACGCAAACCTTTACGAAAATCAACTGTTACCATTTAAGTAGAAATCTTCAATCATGCGAGAATAATTCAGATTAATTAATAATTGATATGTAGAAATATTATTATCAGACACGTGTTAAAAATTGTAACATATTATTTTGCTAAATTTTGTGGTGAGTATGCAAAAATTATTTCCAGAAATATCGTATAAACTGTGTTAAAAATTTACGTGGCTGAACGTTGTTGAGATGATGCAGATGTGTGTTTTCCGAGAGGGTCCGCAGCTGATGCTCGTGGTGGAGGCTGCGTCGATCTGTCGACCGGGCTGCAGGAACAGGGGCTCGGAGGTGTGATGCTCCTTTTGCGTTCCGAGGGTGTCCGCCGCTGATGCTGGCAATGGAGGCTGCGTCCAGCTGTTGACGGGGCTGCAGGAAGTGTGACTCGGCTGTAGAAGCTCCCTTGGTAGCATCACGCGTTGCTGAAGATGTTCGATGCCTAGAATAGAGGGTAACACGCACTTAACCCGAGATAAGAACAGGATATAGGCAAGTAGTCACAAATAGGGTCATTTTGCATTGCAGATTTATACGTGTGATTGTATAGAACATCACCTGTGATGAATCCGACCGTTCAACTGAACATGTTCGTAAATCAAATTCACAAAAGAGTTGTGAGTGCTAAAACATAAGATTGGAGAATATTCAAGCTTTTCCACAGAGAGTTGCGTCAGTTTGTAACTCAAGTTGAACTTGCGATGTTGAGAAAAAACCAAATGGCTATTTGACACGTGTGGATCGGTACACGAAAGCCACACAAGATTCATTTATTACGTATTTGTATAAATTTGTGATATTATTCGTAATGCTTTGAGAACCAAAAACATGAGGTATAAAAATTTTTAAAAAATACTGGGATATAAAATAGCTGTAAATAAGGCAACGATTATTTGAATTTGAAAGATGATTTTAAAATACCAAAATTAAAACGGTACTCACCAGATAATTCCCAGGAATCCAGCCACTGAACTGCGGTCCGAGAACACGTGTAAAAGAATTTAAAAAAATGGTCGAAACGTTGAAAGTTAAACACGCGGTCACTAGTTGTGTCAATCATATTTTCTTGTCGTGGGTCACCAGGTGTAGAGAGTCTTTGTTCGCTGTCGGCGGAATACTTACTTGGCCTCCAAAGCAGGGGGTTGCGTGTACTTTGTATGAGTGAAAGAGTTCTCTACGTTTAATAATTTATTCTGTCTTTGTTAAAAGTATTTACAGATTTTGTACATCGCGGGAAAAGAATGGAAGTAAGATCAAGCAGTGTACAATCGTGTTGTCGGGCCGAGTTCAGTAGCTGGAATGGCGGCGCTCCCCGGCGGAAGCCGAGAGCACTACATTGGTCACGTGACCAATGTAGCCATAACGCGGTTTCATCATAGATTTGAATAAGTGATAACCGGTACTTGATCGCATTTCCATAAGAAAAAATGTAACGTAAGCCATTTTTAGAACTTTTTTATCTATGCATGCAAATTTTTGATTCTGATAAATTATAATAAATTATATTTCAAAATAAACACATAAAAAATTATATTTTTATTTTGAATTATAAATTTTGAAAGCGTATTTCATCACCTTTCTAATACAGTTTTTAGTTTTTGCACGTGGTCTGAAGTATTCCATTTATTTTCATTTTATTGTAAAGCGAAAATATTTTGACCATCTGAAAATACGGCAAATTTCTAAAGGGAAAACTTGTTAAAAAATGTGAAAAAAATGTACAAATGTTCTACATTGTTTATACATATTCGTTTCTTCAAAACGTTTTCGGCTAACGCAGAAATCTTATTTTTCCACTTTAGGTTGAATTATGTTGAAGATGCTCTATGATTTCATAAAATAACATCGTTTTCCTTGAAACGGATCGTTTAAAATACAATTTTTTCCGACTCCGCAAACACTTTCTTTATCCGGTTCTCGTTTCTTTCTCAAAAATTTATTACAAGAATCGGTTTTCAGAAGTCACTTATTCCCCTAGCCGCAGGGATATTATTTATTCCCCGGGGGTAGAAGGCAGAAGGTAGAGGGTAGATCGGCAGGGGAGGAAAAAATTCCAATAATGGAGCATTATGGTCAGTGTAATATCTCACGGCCGCGTGACGTAGTGCGCGCCAGGTGATGTATGTGCCCGCTATTCCCGAGGGAGCAAGTGACGTGAAATAGGGGAGGAACTACCACTCAATAATCACAGCTCGCTAGGTGTCTACGTGTTTACTGCTTACTTCTTGTTCCTTGTTTTTATTCCTTGAATTTTTTTTGTTCTTGTTTTCTTGCTTTGTTTTGGTTCTTGTTCTTGTTTTTTTCGTTCTAAATAATAGGCCCTTACATAATATTATTTTTTTAATAAATACTTACGTTTTTTGGGCTCGTGACCACACTACTTGAAAATGTTCCATCTCCGATAATATTCAATTAATTTTGTAAAATTCCACACTGATTTTTTTTTATTTATGGCAACACTTAAATTTCCGGTAATTTTTTTTTATTTTGACACTTCAAATTCACTAGCTTTATTATCTGCAGCATGCGAACTTTTTGTTTGTTTTGACGTTTTGATAGATGCTATAAAGTGAACATCATACGGATGCGGCTGACTTAGAAGCGTAATGGTGATGGTGCTGATTTTAACAAAATCAAATTTTATAATTTATTATTATAATTATAATTTACGAGTACAGTTACAAGTATAATTTAAACCACAACATTTGGATAATATCAAACAAGAGGCACATTATAATGATTAATGATAATCAATTAGACGGTTATAGCTACATTCAAAAGTATTATCTTTTTCTGCCTGATTTTTATGTTTTTTATTTTCAATTTATCTGGCTGTCACCCGTCAAGGGTGTTCCAAACCATAATTTAAAATCACATAGAAATAAATTTATATACGATAGAGGGCATGAAATTTTAAATAACGCTTGGTAGAAGAAAGGATATTTATTTAGGAGAGACAACCAAAAAATATGTCATCTAAAATTCCCACATCTAGACCACAGAATTTACAATCTGGGGAGTCAAGGACGTGAATTTTAAAAAGGTGAGAAGGATCGAAACAATTTCCGATTCACATTCGTTCCTTTTTATTTGGGCGTTTGTTTGTGCCCTTGATAGATTTTTCTTAGTATTGTATTTTATTTTGTTCTGGATCCAGTTAATTATTTTCTGAAGGATCTTTCTGGTTCCTGTTTCTTATATTTTTATGTTTCTAGGAGTGCGTTTTTCTTATTTCCAATTGAATACCGGAAATTTAAAAGGGCGTAAATGCCATTGACAAAAAGGAGGTAGATGGGAATTTAAAGTACAGTTTCAGATTGTACTGTACGCTCAAACATTCACAGACATAATGTTGATCATTTCATTTCGTAGGGACTTCTTCTGTGTAGTTAAGTGTAATCGTCACCGGAAGAAACTCTTGATTATTTTTATTTTCCAAATCACTAAATTTACCAATAAAAATTCTGTGTTCACCCGAATACAGAATATTTGGAAGCCAAAGTTACTTAACAACATATCATCTTTAAGGAAACTTTGTCTTTTTAGGGAAAGGAAGGAGTAAGTTCTGGTAAGGAGGATGAGTAGGAATCTGGGGGTCAGTGTGTCTAGGAGTGATGGACATATGAATCCATTCCTCCCACCGCGGTACAAGGCGATGGGTCGAGATAGTCCTGCTTGAGAAGTCAAAAGGACTCCCAAATCCAGTATCTCCCTATCTGGCCCACTATAAGAAAGGTGGATAAAGGCATCCGCCGCCAAGACCTAAACAAATCTCACTCCATGTTCCAGAGCACCCCTGCTCACTTAGAGTGACCTATGGCAGGGGTGTTGATAATCCAATTAATACCCATATCCACCTCCCAAATTTGTTTGTTTATTTAGTACAAGATTATACATGTATATACATAATTCATTATTTTTTTTTGACTGCCCAACTAGGAGTATTCCCGTTTTAGGACAGTCGAATTATTATGGGTAAAATGGAACATGATTTGTATTTGTACAAAAAAGAAAGAAAATTGATGAAATAAAAAGAACAAAAAGAATATAAAATAAAATAAAAAAGTTTAAAACCTAGTAACTGTTATTTGTTTAGCATAGTTATTAAAATAATATAAATTTAAAAAAGAAAAGGTAAATAGGTACATGTATGTAACTAATAGAAATTGAGAGGGTTAAAACATTTAGGTAACTTTTGTATGCATTGCATATTATAGTCCTACATACATGTGTTGTAGAAAAAAAAGAAAGAAAATGAGAAGAGAAAGAATAAAATTAAAATTAAATAACCAATTAAAACATATAATAGCCGTCGGTTATTTAGCATGGTTGTTGAAAAGATAATAAAAATAAATAAAAGTTATATATGTGTGTACTTAAAACTTATTGTTGGTAATATCATTGGGATATTACCAACAATAATACTCGTACAAATTCCACGTCCAGTAATGGTTCTTGTGAACTTATAGAAATGTCATGTTTCCTAAATCTTAGACAAGTGAACTTTATATATAACTGCAATAATAATCTATTGGACTTAATTTTTAGCAATTCCAACAATATAAGTGTACAACATGCAAATGACAATGTTTCAACAATTGATAACTACCACCCACCACTTTTTGTTAAGCATACATCTATACAAAATTTAAATTTAGAGTCTTTTAAAGAAAAAATCAATTTTTATAAAGCTGATTATCCTAAGATTAACGAGTTTCTCGCCAAATCAGACTGGAACTTCATTAGTAATCGTAATAACGTTAATGATATAATAGAATCTTTTTACTGCATAATTCACAAATCAATTGAACTTTACGTCCCTATTACAAAACATAGAATATCTAATTACCCCAAATGGTTTAGCAAAGAGCTAATTTGTACTATCCAGTCAAAAAAACTTGCACATAAAACATTCAAATTATCTCGAGCTCCGAATGACTATCTATTTTTTTCTAAATTACGCAAAAGGGTGAAAAACATATCGATCTCCTGTTACAAAGAATACTTGGAAAATATAGAGAAATCGTTACAAAAGAAACCTCAAAATTTATTCAAATTTGCAAAAAATCTTAATAGTAACGAATCTGGTATTCCGTCTATCATATACCACAATGGTAAAATTGCGGATACACCTCAAGGAATTACTGACTTATTTGCCGAATGCTTTGGCGAAGTATATGACGTAAACTCATCCAATAACCAAATACCTCAATTTAAATCAAATATTTCTATTGATTTCAACGACCTTGTTATTGATGAAATCGATGTTCAGCATAAAATTACACTATTAGATACTCAGAAATCCGCTGGCCCGGACACCATACCTGCAATTTATTTAAAAAACTGTGTATCTAACTTAAAAGGCCACCTAACCAATATATTTAACCTATCATTAGCATCAGGCCTTTTCCCACAAAAATGGAAGACCAGTTTCCTTAGTCCCATTTATAAAAAAGGTGATAAAACGGATGCTTCTAACTATAGACCTATTTGTATACAATCAGCAATACCTAAATTGTTTGAATCCGTATTTTTATCAAAATTTATGTTACAGGCTCGCAAAATCATTTCCCCTCACCAACATGGATTCATATCCGGTAGATCCACACTTACAAATTTAATTATATATGAAAAATATATAACAGATAATCTAAATTCAAAATTGCAAACGGATGCAGTTTACACAGATTTTAGCAAAGCATTCGATAAAGTCTCTCAAAAAATCTTACTAAACAAACTGAAAGTATATGGGATAAAAGGAAATCTACTAAAATGGTTTGAGACCTATTTAACATCTAGAAAACTATATGTTAAACTATCTAATCACATATCTCACGAAATTGAAGCTTTAAGTGGGGTGCCTCAAGGTTCTCATCTAGGTCCGATTCTTTTTTTGCTATTTATCAATGACATAACTTCAATATTTGAAGGTATCCATTTCCTTTTATTTGCTGATGACTTGAAAATTTACACTATTATAAGAAATTTAATGGACTGTCTTATATTGCAAAATAACTTGGATCGATTACATAATTGGTGTAACATAAATGATTTATTTTTAAACATTAACAAATGTCAATCTATAAGTTTTTCTCGAAATAAAAATCCAATACTCTTTCAATATCATATTAACAATGTAAATCTTTCTACAGTAACATTAATAAAAGATTTGGGTGTCGTTTTTGATAACAAGATGACATTCGTCCCCCACATTGATGCAATCACGAATAAAGCACTCAAATGTCTCGGTTTTGTGTTAAGATCGTCCAAAGATCTAATGTATACAAATACACTCAAAATGCTATACGTAACACTAGTCCGAAGCATTCTTGAGTATAATTCCTCTCTCTGGTCGCCTTTATATAATGTACATTCACACAAAATTGAAAGAGTACAACATAGATTTCTAAGGCACGTAAATTATAAACTGCACATTCCAATACAAAATTTAAATTATAATTATTTGATGCAATTGCTTAAACTACCTGAATTATCACAGCGAAGAAAAATCTGTGATGTTTTATTATTATTTAAAATCATCAACGGGTATTTGGATAGCCCTGAACTAGTGAATATGATAAATTATCAAGTCCCCAACAATCATAATACTAGACTCCATGCTCCTTTTAACATAGTTGCTTCTCGCACTAATTTTATGTATAACTCTTGTCTTCAGAGATTGCATCGTGTGGGGAATGAAACTTGTTCTGTGGACATATTTTTTTTATAAAAACATCGCTTCTTTTAAAAAACGTATATGTATGCAGATGCAAGAATCCTCAAATGTTCCTGATTGTTAACAGTGACAAATTTAATACCCACTACTCTGTAACTACTTTCATAGTATATACCTACTTATTTATTTATATATGTAATTGCTGTGTACCTTTTATTTTTTATCTTATTTTTTCATAATAATAACAAACTTACATAAAAAAAAAAAATTTAATGTTTCAAATTGTTAACAGCAAAAAATTTAATACACACTGCTCTGTAACTACTTTCATAGTACCTAATTCCTTCTTTGTATATGTAATTGCTGTGTACCTTTTATTTTTCCCAATAATAACTTTTAATAACAAACTTACGTACTTTTATAATAGCAAATAAAAAAATTATTACAAGAAATTTACTGATTTTTATATTAACCGCAAAAAAAAAATGTTTTACACCTCTGCCGACCGGTTTGCTTCGAGTATGTTTGTAATAATGTTTTGGGTAATATTGTGACAATAATTTCTGAAACTACTCTAGCCTAAGACCAATACGAATATACTGGTTTTACTCCTTGTGTTGTGCCAACATATGTCTGTCATGCTGTTTATTATTTTATATACTATATACTTATTATGCTTCTACATACTTCTTATAATGCTCTGTACAATTTACCTTACATGTAAAAGCCATCAAGGCGTAAACAAATAAATAAATAAATAAATAAATAAAAGCAAATGATTAAAATATAAGGTGGTAACTGGTGTTTGCCTTTCATATTATAATCCTACGTACACATTTTATATAGTGAGAACAGAAAAAATATAGTAAAATAAAATAAACAATTAATACCTAATTATTACTGTTGTTTGCTTAGCACAGTTATTAAAATAATAGGTATATATATGTACTTAAAACTGGTGTTTACATTGCTTATTGATAAGCCCACATACATATGTACATATTTTATATAAATATTAATATAAAAGAGAGGAGATATAAAGAATAAAATAAAATATTCAATTAAAACATAAGATTAACAGCTGCTTGGTTAGCTTTTGTTTTATTGTTTTATCTTGTTTCATCCAGGTGTTAAAAATCCTTCAAATGTAAAAAAATATAAATCACAGCGATTCATAACTTCATGGCAAAAACAGCTGCCTAAAAATTAATACATTTCCACCCTTACCAATTCTACACCAGTAAAGCACCTTTCCTGTTAAAAGAAGTCAATCTCATAAATATTAATATCTGGTTCCTGACACGAAATGGATCCATTAGGGTTGATGTTACAATAATAATACACCAATAACGAATAAAACACATATTCATAGAAGGGCTGAAACAAATAATAATGGTTCATATTATTATTATACCTAGCAAGTTTATAGCATTCACCGGTCGAGTCACCCGCGCGCCCCCAGAGAGCAATTTAAACGTGTCATAACTTAATATTTTATTTAACGTGGTTTACCAAAGCCTTTGGAAGAGCTATTAGGGGTGTTTATAAATAATAATTAATTTATCAGAGCTTTGTTAATAGGTTGTTTTGAAAGGGTTGAGAATAGTGTTTGGTTCTCTATTAACCCTTCAGCGGTCTATGAGACCGCAGCGAACTTATTTTACTGATATGCGCTAACTATAAACAATAGACAATTGCGCTTCCATGATATTCTCGGGGGGGGGGGGGTGAGGTACATCCCCTCACTACCGCAGTGACATTCGTCACAACGCACGTGTTCTTTTGTTTATATTGGCGGTCTCAGATTCCACGTGCGACTGGTTGTGACTACTTGAAAAATCTTTTGAATAATATTGAGAGCTGTGTGAGTATTTCATGATATTTGTACCATATTAATTAGCACTTTGTATTATTTTTCGTTAATTCGTTATACGCAAATAAGTAGTTGTAAAATTTTACCTTGTTTCGTTATTATGTTTATTAATAGCGTTGTTTTTTGTCAGATGTGTAAAAAATTGAGTTTCCACAGACTCAAGCTATAACGTACAAATTAAAAAGGGATGTCAAATTAATGTCTTTTTTATTTATTATTTATATACATAATTATGAGACTTTTTTATTACACGCTATGTATATACAATATCTGAAATATTCAGTCGTCTTCTAAAGTTGCGGAATCACAGACCGCGCGCGACTGCTTGTGTTCGGCGCAAGGATGCGACTTTTTTTTTAACATAAATACCGCACAAGGGTCCCAACTGCTCCCGTCCGGAGCCAGTGGGACTATGGCATCCCCAATTAGGGTATGTTGTGAGGCTGAAGGTAGTGGGGAGGGGAAGGAGATAGGGAAGAGGAAGATGGGGAAGTATCTGGCTATTCAGATCTAGTCACCAAACACGGCTAAGGCCATTTCAAGCAACGTTTCAATTCTGAATGGTGGTCTTATACCAGGGCGATACTGAGAGTATCTTCCACTCTGGAACGTGCCGCAAATATACTATATATTATTTTAAATGAATACATTTTTGAAGTACATAGGTAAATTAATCAAATAAAATTTATTTGCCACGCCGGGATTCGATCCCGCGACCTTCGGAGTGCGAGTCAAGAGCCTTGCCGCTGTACCACGCCGGCCGTCAAGACTACTAGAAGGTTAAATATAAAATCAATAAAATCAAAATGTTTGTCAAAATGTGGTTAAAATTAATTTTAGAAATTCATCACATTTTTGAAATCGTGGTGTAATTACCACGGTTCCGCGACTTTTCATCCCGCGATAAAATATCCCCGACAAAATATCCTACGGACAAAACATCGTGCAACAAAATATCTACTAGTTTACATCTACTGTAAAACCTAACCTAACCAAACCTCACCTAACCTTACAAAGAAATGGACAAAAAAAATACAGATATCCTGTAAAGTTAGGTCAGGTTTTAGTGGATATTTTGTGGGAGGATATTTTGTCCGTTGGATATTTTTATTTAATATATCTTTAAAGTTTAAATAGAATTGTTCATTGTCTTCATTCGTTTCAATTTGGGAGGCGGAATGGGTACCGCCGCCCCGGGAACCTTTATTGGATAACCAACACCTCTGCCACAAGTCACCCAAGTGGTTCGCTACGTTTGGTGATTTAGCGGGGGTGCCCGGGTTCTTGTGGTGAGGTTTTTCTAGGTCTTGGAGGCGGATGAACAGGACATACTGAACCCCAGATTTCTACCCACCCCTTTAACCCTTTTCCTTCCCAAAACTCTCCTCTCCTTTCTTTCCTTAAAAAACCCTCCACACAGCATCCCCAAAAATGACATAGGCCCTGAGGAAAATTATTTTTCTCAGGGCCTCCTGTGTGGAGCTCATGTTAAAAAATTAAAATTATTTTTTTTTAAATCCTAAAGACTCATCGTATTCACGGGCGCTGTACCACCATCTCCCCTTAAGTTGCTTCCGTTTGATATTTGTATGTAACAATTAGGTAAATCAATCCATTTTCATAAATAAATCCATAAAAAATGCCTTTCATTTCCAGAATATAAGTGTTAAGGTTGCCAATATATCGATCTAACCATACTTATCAGTAAAAAAAAAAACAATCGATTTTTGAGATTGATTACCATCTTATAAATCAATCAATTTGGTGTAATTTAGCCCTTTAGTTAATATTACCCACGCACAGGCAGTTCCTTGGGTTCCCATTGTCTACTTTTGTCTTACATACATTTTTTACTTTTTTATTATTTTTATCTTGTGTTATGTTCTATATATTTAGAAAATGTGTAAAAATTACTTTTGAAATGTATAATGGGAAAAATAAAGGAAAAAAAATTCTCGACAAGCTGATTTCAGAGTTAACTAGTTATATTAATTATCCAACGACAACTACAGTTGTCTTTAAAGACAACTACTCATACGAAGTGGCCGATCAATTCACCTACCTGGGCTCCAGTCTGACAGAAAACAATGAGGATCCAGCAGAAATCAGAAGAAGAATCACAGCAGCCAACAAAACATATTTCTCTTTGCTGCCAGTGTTTAAGTCACGTAGTGTCCACAGAAAAACCAAAATAACCATATATAAGACCATTGTTACAACTGTATCGGCATATGGATGTGAGGCGCTGACACTGACGGTAAAGATGGCTGAAATACTGGATACTTTTGAAAGAAAAGTGCTGAGAAGAATTTGTGGACCCGTGAAAGAGGGTGAACAGAGGCGCATCCGGCACAATAGCGAATTGTATGATATATATAAGGCCCCTAGCATCTCAGCACATATGAGACACCTCAGGCTGAGATGGGCTGGGCATGTACAGAGATACGAGCTGGGCATAGCCGGATACACACGTCCCAAAAAGAATTTTGACTGGACACCAAGTGGAAAGAGAAAAGTGGGAAGACCCAGACTAAGGTGGGAAGACGAAGTAAGAGGGGATGCAGCACAGCTTCTCCAGGTACCAAATTGGAAGTCAGCCGCTGAGGACAGGAGGAGTTGGAGGCGACTGTTGCAGGAAGCCAAAGCTCGATATGGGCTGTAGCGCCATCGAAGAAGAAGAAGATTAATTATCCAACGTATATTGTAGTCATAATTCAAACGCTGTGAACAAGATTATAATAGGACGCTTAGATGGCTTGGACACGTGGAACGGATGCGGGGCGGCTGGAAAAACATGGCACGATCAAGAGAATCAAAAACTTGTGTTGGGTGATGTCGAGATTCAGAATAACAGGAGAGTGGCGACACACGAGACGATGTTACATGGACGTCAAAACAGAGCTCTGTGGCAGTCTATCCCCTCTTCCTAATCCTGTGGGGAAATCGTCTGGTACTTAGTTTGTTACCTCTTGGCAGAATTTTTTTGCTGTTAGCCACAAGCGACCAAAAACGTAGTTCTAGGTTTCATAACATTAGCTTCATATACATTGACAAATGGGGTAATAATTATACCACGCCCATTCATTCTTTTCTTACGTTGAAACCAAACGAGTAATTCAATCCCTGCTTCATTTTTTTGGGATCCGTTAAGGTTCGTTTCTAAGGAATTATTGGTAAAAGAGGTCTATGTTTGTAGGTAAGGCAAAGTTTAGTGTTTCCCAACCCACCCAACTATTAAATTTAATAATAGCTTGGATTCTTCGATAATTCTCCCAGACTAAGTAACACCTCAGTGAATCTGAGAATTTTCCATGTATTTATTATTAATCATTACCTTTCATTCTACACTTTCAACCCGACATATTATAAGACAATCCTAAGGCATCCGAGTGGATTGAATGTGGAAGACGTAATCGCTTCGTCGGTGCTTTTTCCATATTATCTGTTTATGTGCATCCAAGAATATCTTACGTGTGAAATCTACACTACATAGATAGACAAAAATCTTATTTGCAATCTCTTTGGAATTCGTTCTTAAAGTTTATGTGATAGAAAAATAATCTTACAATGGAAAAAACTTAAATAGTTTTAAGCTACTATCAGCAGTTAAGATATTTCCGTAGTGAACAATGGAATTTAGAGATATACTTTTAAGTGCCTAAAAATTATAAAAAGCGTCACATGATTTGTTCCATATTATTTATTTTATTTTGAAATAGTGATGTTGAAATTGGGGCGAAGAAGTCTTAGCCATAAAGCATTGAATCTGTTTATCCGTTTAAATAAAAAAAGAACTATTTATAGTTCATCTCTGATATCAAGAATTGGGAACAAATTTCCGTCATTAATTTCTATGGCAACGCAAGAATTCAGTTTACAAAATCGTTTTCAAGATGAGCTATGGTACGTTGACATCTTTTTAACAAGCAAAAAACAAAGACAAAACACTGTAATATATTAGTTACTGTCACAACAGAATAACAGAGAATCCAAATAAACTCCATTCAAGATTCTGCCAGAGTAACAAGTAACAAATGTAGTGCCTACCAAGCGGCAAGTAGTGTTTCTGACCCCCGCCCCCGCCCAGTGGTAAGTGGAATAATCATGCAGTATTAAAGTGAGGCGGGCGGGCAGAGGATGGGCGGGGAGGCAGGTAGAGGGTGGGCGGCTCGCATCTCGCGACGTACTGCAGCGTGAATTCAGACGCTCACTTGAACAGGCAGTGTCTGGGGGCATGCACATTGCACAGAGATATGAGATATTGTCGGGTAAAGGCAGGATAGAATTGGATAGAACTTTTCAAAAAATATAAATTTTCAGAAAAATCGTCCATATATTTCGCCGTTTAATAATTAGAAGATTTAGGCAATTAAAAGAGTTTTTTGTATGTGCGAAAAAAAATTGTTGTGTTCTTTTTTTTTTACCGTCGAAATATTGTTCCTTCTCAAACAAACAACATTGTTTGCATTGCCACTTTTGTAACGCTCATCAAATTGAGTTACAAATACGACGACAACCCTGTCTGCTAATACAATATTTTAATACAACGAGGAGATCCAATCCGCAATTTTCCCGCTAAACAAACATTGTATTACTTTCCTAAAATAATTTGACTTTGTATTACCTTCGTATACCAATCTTTGTATACTAATTCACGTGTTACCTTTCTACACTAAAACTAAACCTAAACCTACCTCACGGGCTTAAAGTCATTACACTTTAACATAAAAAAATTTAAAATACCTACATACGTTGAAGAAAATAAAAGAAATAATGTTTTTTGTTAGTGTTCGTAATTTTTTTTATTCAATTGATTAATTTGATCAACCCATTTTCGAAGGCAGTAAAAAACATTAAACAAATATTAAACCATCAAAATATGTTAAAAATATTCAAAACGCAGAAATGCTATCACCGCATAATTTTGAACTCGGCTTAAAAATTCATCCCTTCCTTAAACTTCGGGGTAAACTCAATTTGCTCGATAGCTAAATTAGCCCGGCGACTGAATTTACCCCAACACCCAATTTACCTGAGGATGCGATTATTCCGCACCCCCTTTATTGTACCTACTAGAGAATCCAAACAACCCTTGCCTAACCGGGGATATTCAATGTTCAACTGGGGTGAAAGAAAAAATACGCATCGTAATATAGCAGCCGTGAATAGAAAGAAGGTCAGCTTGTACTTCTAATACGTGTAGGCGTGTGAAATAAAAATATAAATGTTTTATTATTTAAGGTTTTTTGTACTTAAACCGAAAAACAAATCTCAATTAAATTAAAAGCTGCATAACTTTATAAAGAGCTTCGGTTCTCGATTGGTTATGCTCCAGTGATTTTCTTACTCTCGAACAACTACTATGAACCGACTTGAGGGTACAGTCGATTATACTCGAACATTGTGAGAGGAAGCACCTGCAAGCTGGGAAGCTTGCACTTGAATTTTTAAAGCAATGAATCTGCAGATAGATATGTCTGTATGGATTCCAAATTAAAATTTAAAGTAGCTATGGCATTCACTTTCTTCTTCAAGGGAAATAGTGTTTATCATCATTACTTTAGAACAAGCCAAGGTTTTCATCGTTTTTTTTAAATAAATAAAAAAATGTTGTTGGAACTGCTTTTACATTTTTTATCTTGGGTTAACATGAATAATTACTCGCCTTGAATTAATCACGAATTGCAATATTTAGCATACAAATTTTGAAAAACAAATGTCCAATTCGATAAAAACTTCAAGATTTTTAACCAGTTGATGAATTTGTAACTAAAGCTTCAATTACATTCAGCAATTTGGGAGGCGGTAATGGGTACCGCCGCCCCGGGAACCTTTATTGGATAACCAACACCTCTGCCATAGGTCACCCCAAGTGGTTCCCTACGTTTGGTGATTTAGCAGGGTGCCCGGGTTCATGGGGTGAGGTTTGTCTAGGTCTTGGAGGCGGATGACCAAGACACACTGAACCCCAGATTCCTACCCACCCCTTAAATCATTTTCCTTCCCAGAACTCTCCTCTCCTTTCTTTCCTTAAAAAAACCCTCCACACAGCATCCCCAAAGATGACATAGGCCCTGAGGGAAATTGTTTTCCTCAGGGCGTCCTGTGTGGAGCTCACGTAAAAAAAAAAAGCTAGTTTACAAGCTACTATCTGGGAAAATCACTATCTGTTAGTAAACTCGGTCAGTGTAATCGTATTACTTGCTTACTAGCGGATTGTTGACTATTTACGAAAAAAGTTGAAAGGTCGTCAACTTTACTTGCTACACGCTAACTCGTGATTGGTTTATTTATGTTTTCAATATGGCTGCCAATAAATAGCTGATTTGGACTTTCAAATACCTGACAGAATTAGTTCACGCAGGCGTCGTTATTCTTGTCACTGGCGCTAGCAGCGACCTCAGTTTCCCACGCTGCTGAGCGAGTGGACACTTTGTGTGTCATCACGAATTTCACTCGCCGATTCACCCGCTTTTAAACTTAGTAGATAGTAGCTTGTAAACTAGCTGATTGTAATTGAGGCTTAACTAACTAACTAACCATCGCGCCGTTGCACTGCAGGGGTAGGAGTAGAGAGGACGGACCGCCAAAAACTCAGTCTTGGCACACTCTCTTGCCTCACTCACACTCAAACGTCGTCTCGTACATACTCTTCTATTATTCTGACTTTTGACATGGGCCGACTCAGGTATCTGATTCACTTGATGGTGCCATTTCTACCTCGGGCGTCCACGACTTCTTCTACCATTCACATTTGAGTCACATATTCTTCTTACACTATCCTCTTCGTTCATTTGCTCTACATGCCCAAACCATCTGAGGGTCCCTTTCTTAATCTTACTCATTACGCTTACACCAACGTTGCATTCTTTGCGGATATCCACATTTCTTATACGATCATCCATTGTTTTACCAAACATCCGCCTCAGGGATCTCATTTCGACAGCATTCGTTTTACTTTCATCCTTCCTTTGCCAGTTCCATGCCTCACTGCCAACCATCATGGTGGTTTTTTTTTTTTTTTCTTTTATTATAGCGACTATATAAAAAATTTTACATACAAAATATAATGGTGAAATTAAGTAAGTATAAAATATTGTATTTCTTAGTCCTCCTCACTAGGGGGTCCTGTGCCGAGGCGGACTAAAGTTATTTAAATATAGTTCATTTGTCTTCTATGTCGTTTTTAGCGTCTTCGCTAGGGTTTTCTCATTGACCTCTTTAAGCCATATTTTTAATTTTGATTTGTAATCAATTGGATTTTTGAGTAGTTTTATGTCTTGGGGAAGGGTGTTATGGAGTTTTGTTGCAAAGTATGTATAGTTTCTTTGTCCACATGTGGTTTTATAACTTGGAATATTTTTTATATCATTTTTATTCGATCTAGTGTTATGCATACACGGTCTAGTAGAGGATTCATTATTTTTGAAGAGCTTCGATAATATATTTTTGGCATATATTTGCTGTACATTTGGTACGTCAAAGTTATTGAAAATTTCAATTGAAGGCGTTCTAATTGGTACTTTCAATATGGTCTTTATGATTCCTTTTTGAATCGTATTCAGGCTGTGTAGGTACGTATGTGTAGCAGATCCCCATCCTATGATTCCATATTCAATTCGAGAATGACATAACGCGTAGTAGACCTTTTTCATATCCTTTTTATTTAACACGTTTCTTAGATTTTAAAAGAAATATATAAGGCTTGTGAGTTTTTCCGTAATACCTTTGATGTGTAGGTCCCATCTAAGATTTTCGTCAATTATTACTCCGAGATACTTTATGTTTTGTGTTTTTTCGATGAAGGGCAATAACATTGTATATTATTTCCATGGCATTCATGTAATTTTAGTTCGAGTGATTTTATTGGTTGGCCCCTTGAGTTCATTGAAAATGTTATATATTTTGTTTTGCTTATATTAAGGGTAAGCGAGTTGATTTTAAGCCAAATTTGAAGTGCCCTTTTTAGCCTCATTAAATGTATCCGTCCAATTTTCTTCTTGAAATAATAGAACAGTATCATCAGCAAAACTGATTATGTTTCTCGAAAACATACTACCGAGATACACAAACTCATCCACCTGCTCCAAGTATTTGTTTTTATCGTCTCCTGAAAATTTTCATTTTGTTAATGATGGGTTTTACCAAATCACATCATAAGTATTTTGTAGAAGTCGGTGTCCAACTGTGGGTAGGTATCAAACATGGCTTCTTCTTCGAATTCTTCTGTTTATAGTTAAGCGTCCTACCTAGCTTGATATGAAACTATCTCAAATTATATAACAACTAAATGTATAATATGAACTGAATGTTTTCTTTAATAAAAATAAACAAATATCTTCGATTGATTGTTGGATTATTTATTTGATTGTTGTAAGTTCAAAATATTATTTTTTTCAATATACACGAGTACCGCAATTAAATGCATTTTTCGTAGGAAGAGTTTAGTATTTTTATTTTTGATACTGACAATTCGCGGTGGAATTCCAATGTAATAAAACAGTTTCAAAATATTTTCCCAATCACTTTATTTTTGACTGTTACCAATCTATTAAAGCCATTTTCAGACTGGTACAATAATTCCTCAAAGTGTGGTTTATAGTGTACTACATTTCAATAAGGAGGGTAAACAGGGGTGGTATACAATGATATTGATATACCATCTTAATTTCCAATCACTTGGTTACTGCCAGTATGCATAATTACCCAGGATTTATAGATTAATTAACTATTTCAGATAATTTATATTTCTAATGAATACAAAATTATATCAACTAATTTAGCATTCATTTAGTATCTATCATTAGAGAATAATAATATCTCCCTTGAAGAAGGAAGTTGTCCTAGACGAAGAAGCGGAAAACTGCTCAATACCACAAAAAGTTCAACATATCTATTACTACTGACCTAACCTAGCGGGCAACCAAGACGACGTTCTCTCGATATTTGGCGCCTCCATGGATTGGGACCTACAGCCTTGTCTTGTAGTTCTTATGTGTCTCACCCTGTCTGGCACAACCAATTTAACTTAAAGAACGGCTGATCGAGCACGAAAAAATAATTATTATTATAAAGGCGTTAAACGAAAGTTTTGAAAACTGGACAAATAGATTTGACGCCTTAGGTTTTACGGCTATTATTTTTATTCTTCCCTTAATCCGGCCCAACTAAAGATGACGTACAATATCGCACGTGAGCTTGCTACCGAGGCGTCTTGCAAGTAGAATGGGGTGACCGCGATTGCAGAATTGTGGACTCCCGTGGGACAGGGCATTAGTTACCCTGAAGCCGGAAGCCTGAACTTACGGATTATAACAGATAAACCGAGGTACTGATTCAACGTGGTGATATGTGACAGTTATTTATTTATTTATTTATTTATTGAATTTCACGCCCGGCTGGGCTTTTACATGCATTTTTTTTTACAAAGAACATCTAAATTTAAATAAGCATAACAAAATTTAAAAAAACAAAAACATAAACAAAACAAAAACAAAATCAAAATCAAAATCATAACCAAATCTAAAACAAAAATACAATAAAAAACAAATTGAAATAAAAACAAAATACTCCACTATGCAAGATAGAAAAAGATGTAGACTGAGAAAAGTAAAGTACATGTGAAATGATTCGAAGCAGAGCTATTCAGTTGGATTTATTAAATTTGTTGTTCTTCTTTTAGATATAAATTCTACTAAGACTTGTTTGTATTTAGTGAATGATGTGTTAAATATATCAACAACATCTTTATAGTCATTACCCAAATTTTGTATACGGCGAACGGGGGTATACAATTGTGATTCTGTGTTGGAGTTGTCACAATAGAATGGTAGATACTGCCTCGATGTTGAATTGCGAGGTATATGGAAGGAAATCAAGTTTAATAGTTCAGGGCTGTCAATTACTGAATTTATGATTTTATTTAAACATGTTAGGTCATATACTATTCTGCGTTCGGACAATTTTAATAAATTAAGTTGACATAGTAGATAATCATAGTTGATACATTCACTTGTGATACCCATTCTGAAATTAATATATCTTAAGAATTTATTTTGAATTCTTTCTATCGTGAGTGAATGCTTAGCATAACTAGGTGCCCATACTGTCGAGTTGTACTCGATTTGACTCCTTACCAATGACATGTACAAATTTTTAATGGTTTGAATATTTTTAAATTGACTGCAAATTCTTATTACGAAACCCAACATTTTCAAAGCTTTATTTGATGTAATTTCAATATGATTTATAAATTTCAGTTTTTGATCAAAGTTTACACCTAAATCATTCACCTCGGTTACAGCTGTTAGCACTACATCATTAATGGAGTACTCATAAATTATTGGATTTTTTATTCTATGAAATCTCATAATAAGACATTTACTTAAATTTAGTTGTAGATAGTTCTCTTGGCACCAAACAAAAAGTTTAAACAAATTATTAGACAATGTTTGACAGTCATTAATATTTCTTATAGCTTTATATATTTTCATATCGTCCGCAAACATTAAAACTTGTACATCGTTGAAAATAGTAAGAACATCATTCACAAATATCAAAAATAAAATTGGTCCCAAATGTGACCCTTGTGGAACGCCGCTGGTAGCGATAAATTTATATGAAGTAAAGCCTTCAATTTTAACGGCTAATTGACTGTTACTTAAATAACTTTTAAACCACTCGTATAAATACCCTACTATTCCTAATTTGTGAAGTTTTTTTAACAAGAGATCATGATTAACTCTGTCAAATGCTTTGCTGAAATCGGTATAGACTGAATCAACTTGTAACTTCTTAGACATGGATTCGGATATATAGTTTTGGTAAATTAAAAGATTAGACAAGGTAGATTTTCCTGAAGTGAAACCATGTTGGTTAGGTAAAATTAGTGGCTTGATACAGTGGATGATTTTGTTTAAAATAAGTTTCTCAAATAATTTTGGGATGGTTGATAAAAGGCAGATCGGTCTATAATTGCTCACCTCGTTTTTGTCTCCTTTTTTAAATATCGGGGTGAGGAAACTGTATTTCCATTTTTCAGGAAAATTTCCAGTTTGTAACGACTGGTTGAAAAGAAAATGTAGTGGATATGCAAGAGTGGTGGCGCAATTCTTTAGGAAAACAGGTGGGATATTATCAGGACCACCGCTCTTACTTTGATCCAGTTGTTTTAGCTGAGTCAGTACATCGTTATATTCAATTATTACATTAGATAAATTTAAATAATGATCCGAGGAAAAAGTTGGCGAGCAATCTTTGAATGTTGTTGGGTCATGGATATAAACACTTTTAAAAAAGTCTGCAAATAGGTGAGCTACGTTTTGAGTGTCGTTGGCTCTTTTTCTTTCGTAACACATGTTAGAGGGTACACTAACGTCGTCATTTTTCAAAGACTTTGTGAAATTCCAAAAATGTTTTATGTCACCATTTATTGAATTTTCTACTTTATTTAAATAATTATTGTAGCAGATTTTTGACAATTTTTTGCATTCTTTTCTTATTTTACTGAACTCAATATAATTTGGAAGGGATCTCTCTTCTTTATATTTTTTATGTAAATTTTTTTTTTTAGCTATTAGTTGGATTAATTCCTTACTTAACCATTTTGGATACTTTGATTCTTTGTATTCAATTAATGGTATACAATCTACGATAATGGCATTTATTTTGGAATAAAATGAATCTATGTTAGAGCTCACATCGCTTTTCTCGAGAAACGACCAATCCACTTTGCTGAGATGTTCATTAATTTCATCGTAATTGGCATTTTTAAAGTTATAACTAGAACTTGTTAGTTTAATACTTCTTTTTACATTGTTAGGAATTATTACTGACAGTGGAGGATGATGATTGTCTATGGGAAGGATGGATTCTGATGCTTTACTAACTACTATGTCCTCTTCATTTGAAAAAACAAGATCTAGTAGGCGATTACTCAAATTATGCACATTATTAAATTGGGTGAGATTCAGAAATATTGACATGTCTAGGATTTCCCTTTCGTTATGTTATGCATCTACAAGGGTGATCGTGAATTAATCATGCTTTGTTCATATTATTTGCATTAGTCAAAATTTTATTAATAAGTCAAGTATGTCGTACATACATCTGGTAATGTTATATTTCGTGAAAACAAGCTTATGCCAAGTGCCTACACATAAAACAGGTTTTACATTTATTAGGTTTTAAGTACATAATATGAAATGATTTAAAGTACAATCGAATTTTGAATTTAGTATGCAGTCACATGTCAAAGTGTATCTGGTACATTACTTAGATTATTCAAAAACTCTTGACTCGCAATCAGAAAATCGCGGGATTGAATCCCGGCTTGCGCAAATAAATTTTATTTGATTAATTTGTGTTATATTACAATTTATTATTTTTAAAATAATTTATAGTAGATATACAGGGTGTAACAGGACGTACCCGAGGGATTTTAACCAGTGATTCCTGAGCATATTTGGAGTAAAAAATGTAAATGAAATTTTCGTCTCCGGTGAAATTTTTATTTCAAATAAAATCATTTTTTTGGTTTTTTTCCACACGCCGTCACTGATCTCATATTTCGAGTAAAGGATACGGCAACTCCGCGTTTACCCCTCCCCCATATCCGCTAGCCAACCCGAACCCCATTGTTGGCAGCGTACTCTTTCACTCTCTACTGCGCGCCTCCTCGTAATGCGAATAAACATATTGCCAGGTGGTTTTTTAAATAGATATTTTTTTGGAGATAATATTTAACATAACTTTCGCATACAGTATTTTTAAATATTTTAAGTTCAGTCAACATTACCTACACCTAAACAGTCTAAAATGTTTTCAAAACTTATGATTCGAAACACCGCGATTAATTCATTTGAAACTGTCGTTCGTAATACATACTTTATAATGGGTTGGTAAAACCAATAGTTTATTGTTTCAAACCTGGTTAGGCCACAAAAGTCGAGAACTTTCTAAGAATTGTGTTACCCTTTTCTTCATAATACGTATTAATAGGTCGGTAAAACCAATAGTTTATTAATTGTAATCCTTATTGCGAATACCTGCATAACTGAAAAATATTAGTACCTCCACTGAGTAGTTAGGTAAAAACCTTAAAATGACTACTTTCAATATTCAATACAAATCCGTTATACCAACCCAATTAATACGTGGAATTGCGAGGAGTGTGCTAAGACCGAGTTATTTGGCGGTTCATCCTCTCTGTCTACCGCATGATGTAATTGATTTATTTTTATATTAATTTATAAAACTAAATTTTTTTTATTATTATTCAAATAGTTTTGCAATCTGGCAACATTATAGTTTTAAAATGAAATGGCATTTATCTATACCTACCCATTTACGTATGTACAATGTATTTCATATTATTTTACGTTCTGTGGGTCAAGGTTACGCAACTTGTCTTAACAGCTGTTTGAACAAGAAGTTCGTTTTAAATGGGCATTGATTTTATGCTTAAATTATTTATCTTCAAAGCCGGGTAGGTAATCGATGTATTTGTTAATATTTATGATAAAAAGACCATTGGAAATTAGTCTCAATTGTCGACAAAAAAGTTTTATTGTTTTTGTGTTTAATTCGTAGAACTATATTTTTTTAAATAAGTTATTTATGTCTTCTAACAATAAATTATTTAAATTAGAATTCCATAAGGAATTTTCGGTACTTAAGGGAACGTACCCATACTAAGTGACCTGTTAAAGGGGGGGGGGGGGGGGGAATCTTCAAAATACCGCGCTTGGTGCAAAGGAGCGGCGGGTTTCTTAGGTTTTTGGTCACCGGGGGGGGGGGTTAAAAATTGCAAAAAGTTGGTAACGTAGTATGGGTAAGTTCCCTAAAGTCTTTACCTAAAGCTAGCTGAGTAAAATAAGCATAATTATTGTTTACGCAATAGATTAAATATTACTTGTTTGGTATTGGAGCATATAACATGGTCCTTGAGCTGGCCGCTGTCGCCCCTTCCCTTGTGTGCACGTGTGAAATTGCGACGTTGACTCCCGAGTATGCCAATGATCATGCCATTGGCGACGCGTGATTTAAAAACATTATTTTTGTTTTTAATAGAAAAAAAATATCATCGGAGAGCAAAATGACATCTACATTTTTTACTCCGAATATGCTCAGGAACCGCTGGTTAAAATCCCTCGGGTACGTCCTGTTACACCCTGTATATGCGGCACGTTACAGAGTGGAAGATACTCTCATTATCGCCCTGACAACCATACAGAATTGAAAAGTTGCATGAAATGGCTTTAGTCGTGTTGGGTGACCAGATCTGATTAGCTAGATATTTCACCACCTTCCTTTTCCTCATCTCTTTCCCGTCTCACCATCTTTAGCCTCACAATATACCCCAATTGGGTATTCCATAGTCTTACGGACTCCAGACGGGAGTCGCAGGACTCTTTGAGGGATTCATATAAAAAAACTAAACGTTGCTTGGGTCACATGGAATATTTAAAAATGTCATACTAATGTACCGGACCGTTATGTTTTCCGGTGTTATTTGACAGCATATTTAATAAATATGTGAACACGTACACGTATAAGAATATTAGATTTATAGCGAGCATTCGAATATTGCTTTCCTCTTCTTCTTCTTCGTGTTCAAAGATGTCTGATTAATCAACTGGACGATCGTTATATAAATGTATCCAATAAATAAAGTAACGTTTGCATGTTGAATCTAGGTACCTAGGGCAATACTGAGGGTTTCGTTCACTCTGGAACTATTGTACAGATATTGTCAGTTTATCACATTAAAATTAATATATGCATTCACAGAAATCAATTCACCTATTTACATTCACAGACAACATAACAAATATGTTCGTTGTTGATAAATCCAGTATAATATTAAAAGTTTATGTAGATAAACTGTTGATAGTGCAAATAAATAAAGATAAAATTTGCAATTTTCGTACTATTTGCATAAAACACGATTTCAATTCTGTACCCGAGAAGCATACGGATGCAAGTCATAAAAGGTAAATGTTCAGGAGAGCCAAAAAACTATTTTTTCTGTAACTATAGTCACATAATTTCTTCGGATATCCATGCTGATAGATAACCAAAAAGTAATTATTAAATCAATTAGTTTTGTTTTAAAAACGAGCAAATAAAATGAAATATTTTATATGTAAAGCTTTTAAAAATATTCTTTAAAAAAACGCTGCCTCGAGTTAATAAAATATGGACTTGAGACCTTCTGCTTCTAAATGAGGTGGAATATTTTCTTATGATATGTGGTGTATTATGAAAGGATCAATGTTTGAAAATTGTTTATTTCCATAAAAAGCGTGGTAATGTATAATTTAAGTCATAAAACTACATAATAATACTCAAAATGCAACAAAATCATAAAGATGCAAATCCATGGTACATCTTTCTGCTTTTAAGATAGGTGTTGCATCAAAGGTAGTTGCATCCGTATACATTTTTGCAAATTCTATTTTTCTTCATGGTAGGACTTGTATCTTTCTGCCACTGGTAAACATGATAATTTACTTCAAGTCTGCATTAAAAACTCATTTCTTCAAATTTTGGACTTGCATCCGTATGATTCTTGGGTTCAGATTTTATTTACTTATAATTTTTTTACTGCGAATTACTGAATAATCTAGATTGACAGGAATATACTAAAGTAAATACATTTAATTAAAGGAAAACAATCACTTTGTTTGTAACCACGATTTATTGATTTAATTTTTATTTACCGACCGGTTTCGCTTAATACAAGCATCTTCAGGGTATAAATTAAAACTGATGAAAAAATACATTGTGTGAGCTTATATATACATACAGACAGAGACAAAACATAATATAAAGTAAGAGTGAGAGATGTTAAAATTTATTTTATTATTTACGATAGATAAGGTGAGATCTAAAAAATTTAAAGTTGAATTAGTTCCTATCTCTAATGTGAATTTAATGTTTTGATGGTATGAATTTATAAAGATGAGGAAGGCATTTAATTGACGTTGAGTCCCTGTCCAAATACAGAAAACGTCATCGACGTATCTCCGCCATAGTAAGACGTTTTTTACAAGGGGTGAGGCACTAGTTAAAATTTTGTTTTCTAAATTATTCATGAATATATCAGCAATTAAAGGACTTGTAGGAGACTCCATGGGAAGGCCTTCGATTTGCAAGCCTACCTACACCGACGTTGTTATCCATAACACATCCAATCATCCTGTTTCACATAAACACTCCGCGTTTCATTCAATGGTTCATCGTTTGGTCACAATACCGTTATCTAATACTAATTTCTCCAACGAACTAGCAATAATTTAAAAAATCGCGGTTAATAATGGTTATAATGCCGAACTCATTGATACAATTTTAAATAAAAAACAAAAACAAATAGCCACTAAGAATTTCTTATTTACTAATCATAATAATATAAATAATAATAATAATCTTTGTTACCAATGGCGTCGTATTTTATTCATTAATCAGTTCTCTTCCTGCAGTGTAAAAAATCTACCTCCCGAAATAAGACCGGCATTTTACACAAACAATAATTTAGGGAAGTTTTTAATTAATTCGAAAGATAAGGACGAAAAACTAAGTCATTCCGGAATATATAAATTAGATTGTAATGATTGTTCATCATTTTATGTAGGTAAAACGACACGTAATGTCAATATTAGAATCAAAGAGCATCTTAGATGCTTAAATAATAATGGATTTTCGGAATTCGCTAATCACCTTATTGATAAAGATCATACCTTCAATCAAAACACCGGTGTTAAGATTTTACACATAAATGGTCATGGTAACAGGCTTAATAATTTAGAAGCACTCGAAATAAAGAAAGCCGTTAAAACAAAAACCCAAATCCTTAATAATCAGTTAAATGTGTCCAACAGTCCGATATTAGGAATATTTCCCATAAACTAAAAAAACCCGTAGCCACTTTATTCCTTAATCACCTGTTCAAATCACGTTTTGTCCCGGTAGATATAATGTAATTAATTCATTAGATATACCCGTCTCTTTCTCTCTATCACTAGTATCACTATGTAGGATGTTAATTACACTCTCTCACTCTTACTTTATATTATGTTTTGTCTCTGTCTGTATGTATATATAAGCTCACACAATGTATTTTTTCATCAGTTTTAATTTATACCCTGAAGATGCTTGTATTAAGCGAAACCGGTCGGTAAATAAAAATTAAATCAATAAATCGTGGTTACAAACAAAGTGATTGTTTTCCTTTAATTAATATGTCAAACCACAAAGTGACTGCTTTCTACCAAAATATAAATACATTTAATTGAAACTTCCCATCGTGGCATTTTAATTTTACCTAGATAAAAAGCAAGATTTTAATAAATGCATTGAAAATCATTACTGTTTTTCAGCGTTTATGTATATAATGATACCGTTGGAAAAGATAATCTTTACAATGTGGTTTTCTGCATTTAGTTTTGATGTAGCCGTCTAATATCGGATACCAAAAACTATTTAGTCAAAAATAGTTCACCATTTTTCAATACAGGGCAGTGATTTTTCGGATTTATCACTTGCAGCATATTTTGTCCGAAGATCATTTTTTGACAGTATTTACGCTTTGCAATAAAATTCAAACAAATGGTATATTTCTGAACGTATCCAAAAACCAAAAACAGTTTTCATAATATATAAAAACATATTTTAGAAATTTTTAAATTTTTAATCCAAACATAAAAAGTTTCAAAAATGGCTAACCTTATTTTTTTCTAAACTAAAATTACCGATAACGAAAAAAATTAAAACTTTTCGACTTTTACTAGATAAATTATTCGCTTCAGATTTTATGTGTGGTTTAAATCGTTCCCGCAGGAAAAACTTAACCCTTTCACGCACTTTTCCACAAATGATCACATAGTCAATCCACGTTACGCACTTGCACTATAATAAATACAAAATAATACAAGAACAACATGTCAAATGGAAAAATAATTCACCGACTCCAGATATTTTCATATCAGAGGGTTCGGCTCTGTGGAACTCCTAATTGGACCTATAAATCCTACTGATTTAAAAAATCTTTTGTAATCCTACATGTATTTAAAATGACTGATCTTTGCATTTTTATATATAAATTCTTTGACAAATCTAACATGCCTAAATTTTGAATGAGAGAGCTAGGTATAATGCCAGTAGCCGAAATAACAAATGGTAATATTTTATATGGTTTATATTATTTTAATCTCTTCAAATTTTTTCAGAAACAGATTTTTGAATTTTACAGGAATTTGGAATAGCTACATCAATGATATAAGTTTTTTTTAATTTTGTCATGTAAAACTATATCAGGTCTATTATGACTAATTGTTCTGTCTGTTAGTATAGTTTTGTCATAATATATTTTATAAAATTCATTTTCTAAAAATGAATTTGGTTCATATTCATAATATTGTACTTTATTACGGCAGTCAATCAAGTTATGTTTAATTACCAAACTTTGGTGGATTATTTTTAAAACCTGATAGTGCCTAAATGTATACTCGGACGGCGCTAATACAGAACATCCCAATATAATATGTTCTGTAGTTTCCGGAAAAGCCAAACATTTTCTACACAAATCACCAATTTGGTTTATATCTTTGATTATATGCTTCCTATAATTTTTAGTATTAATGACTCTATCTTGAATGGCAAGCATAAATCCTTCTATTTCTGCGCTCGACACTCCAATACTCAACCATTTGTTTGACGAAAGTTTGTCAACATACGTTTGGTTGAGATAATTGAAGTGTTTTGCGTGAATTATTTTATTTGACCAGGAGTCTAATAATTCCTGGTTAGTATTTATTAGAACGTTGGCATTCTCGTCACATAAATTTAAAAGTGTAATGTTTCTATCTGCCTTGCAAATTATTTTGAGCATTTTTGATCTATTAGCTTTCATATGGAAAAAAATTGTAAGCATTTCTACCTGATTGTGTTTCCAAGATGTTATTTTGACTAGACCTCTACCTCCTAAATGTCTAGGTAAATTAATCCGTTCTGTAGCTGAATTTGGATAAATTAAACTTTGTTAGCGTAGTTCTAATTAATCGCTCAAAGCTATCTAAATCTGTATTGGACCATTTAATTATGCCAAATGAGTACGTTAATAGAGGTATCGCCCAAGTATTTATTGCTTTAACTAAATTTTTAGCAGATAGATTGCATTTTAAAAGTTTTCTGATCCTGGTTTGAAATTTAATCCTAATATCATTTTAAATACTAATATGATCTAATCTATTCGATTGCGGGTATCCTAAATATTTATAAACCTAATCCCCTTTTACACTTTTATTTTTGAAATTTCTAAATATACGCTCGTCTCTTTTTACAATTTTGCATTTCTCTATATGGATCGTTCTACATTTATCTAAACCAAAAGTCATTTTAATATCAACCGAAAAAATTTTAACTACCTTAATCGTGTTCTCCAAATTTGATTCAGAATTTGAAAATAATTTTATATCATCTATATATAATATATGTGAAACTATACTAACCTCTCTTGTATTACCCTTAATTTTTATTCCAAACTTGCTTTTAATTAACATTTTAGATAGAGGATTCAATGCTTAGCAAAACCAAAGAGGACTCAATGAGTCTCCATGAAAAGTGCCTCTTTTTTCTTACCTTTTAAATTAACTAGTAAATCGGTAAATTTTTATATTATAATCATAATCTGTCGATGGATTGGTCGATGCTATCACCTCACTTTTTTGTCATTTCATGTAAAAATAATTAACAAAAAATTAAAAAAAAATTTTTATCTCAAATTGCATTCGGAAACTGGGATTTCATATATTTATACATTTTAATATTGTTCTGTGGTTAATTTTTAGATGTGTTAATTTTTAATGTGATGAGTGGTGTTTTCTCTTTCTAATTCCATTGAGATCGTATTTCTCACCACGAAAGTAAGGGAGACACAATGATTTCTTTGAGACTTATATGAGCTGTTCCGAAAGATAATCAATTATTATCTATGGCTGTACCCAAAAGCGAACAAATTAGCCGTAAGGATTAAATTTGGTAAATACCACAATATATTTAAATGTAATGTAGATATATTTTTTTAATTGATAAAACCTTTCAGTCGGTAGGCACATTCAATTCTGGTTTTATACCATTTTATATTACTTTTTTATACCATTTTATATTGATTTATATTACTCTTCCATTATAAGCATTATTTGCTTGTGGATGAAAGAGGAGTGTACATTGTAACATTTATACAAAAAATACCAATATTAATGTGAAAACTTTTTAGCACAGTGTTTTCACTGTCGAGTTCGACCATTGTGTTTTTTTTTTCAATTTTGACTGAAGCTGAATGGCGCCTCTGGTTGAATGCAACGCTATTTTCTCGCTCTTTTTGTGACAAAGCCATTCACCCATTGGCGGTTGATTAAACGGGCGCCTCTGGAAACGATGAACGCGTTGAGTTGGGACAGAACGCGTTCTGGTCATTCAACGACTAAACAAAAAATGAATTGATGTTTGAATAGTCAATTGAATTAGTGTTGATTGAATAACTTTGTACACTGTACCTAGCTTATGCTTTTCCAATGACGAATTAAAAAAATATATATTTACAAATGACAACATTAAACATTAAAAATTGAGTATAATTCTGACAATTATTCGCTGGGGTTGGATTTTTGTTAGGACTTTAGCTCTTTTAGTACGTAGGTAATTTTGAGCTCAAGGTTTGTAATTATGTACTTCAGAATTTGCTTAAAAAATAGTGATGAATGGATGTCTAAAGGGCCTTTAACCAGCCGAAAGATGTTCACAGGGCGTTTCCAATGAGAAAGATTAATTAATCTCCGTACCAGCTTTTGAAAATTATAACTCAGTATCGATTTTATTTCATTCAAAATTTGCTTTAATTTATACCTACATCCAAAAATGCTGAAATGCCTGATGATAAAATTATTAAAATTATGTGCTTTTTGTAATTACTTTTTGATCGTAAGTATTTATAATTTTTCAATAATGTCTAAACAAAACAAGAATGCAAAAAAAAAAAAAAATATTAGTTTGAAAGACCGTAAATAAATAGGCAATCAGAAGATTTTCGCCACAAAACACGTGAGCGGATCTTTTTTTAATGATTTTATTTAAACTAAAATGAAGATCCTGAAACAAAGCTTTTCCGGATAATTTATTGATTTATTTCACTGCATGATTATATGATTTGAAATGGGTGTTGTATAATACAAAATCTTTTTTGAAAATTTAACAAATCTGCCAACGACCTATGGTATAACCTTATTATACTAAAAATAATCTTTTTTTTTTCAAAATTTAAAACATGCGTTTACTAGATAAATAAACAATAAATATGATTTGAAATGGGTGTTGTATAATACAAAATCTTTTTTGAAAATTTAACAAATCTGCCAACGACCTATGGTATAACCTTATTGTACTAAAAATAATCATTTTTTCTCAAAATTTAAAACATGCGTTTACTAGATAAATAAACAATCTTTCGAAATTGATTTATAATTTGTTGTGGAAAAGAGTCAATACGTATAGAATCTGATCTAAAAATGACATAGGTATTTCTGGTTTTCTGGTTATACCCTCTTAAGATATGAAAGAGACATGCGTGTATGAGTGAGACAACATGAGTGAAAGGGTGCATTTTTATCATACAGGCTTCCCAGAAAAATAATATTGTTTAACTCTCGCAATAAACGTAAATAAAATTATTTTGATTGAAAGCAGTCACTTTGTGGTTTGAGATATTGAATGAAATAAAACAATAACTTTGTTTTTTAACCACGATTTATTTAATTTTTATAATACCGACTGGCTTTACTTTACTCAAGCATCTTCAGGGCATAAAATTAAACTGAACTGATCAGTATGATATGCTTGAGTAAAGCAAAACCGGTCGGTATTATAAAAATTAAATAAATCGTTGTTAAAAAACTAAGTTATTGTTTTATTTCATTAAATAAAATTATCCACATCTTATCATTGTATCTGGACATCAGAAGTAATCCTGATATCTGTAAAAGACAGATGACCACAAAAACATTTAACGGTAAGTACATCGACCAACGATACGTTCTTGTACTAAAACAATGCATCATATTGAACAAGTTCACATTTCCCATTCTTGGAGAAACGTTAAAATGTTTTTGATTCAAAGAAATTTTACGAATGATGTCGTCTTCTAACTATTTCGTTTCGATGAAAATGTTAAGATTAGAATTTGAAATTAAAACACTTTTGTACTTTCTTCCACTAATTTATATTTCACCAGGACCGGTTTAATCCTATTACGGACATTTTCAGACTGGTAGTTGAAATTCTTATGCTACGGTATTTATACACTCTTAGGCAAAAATAAAATAGAAATATTCATTATATAGAGACAATGTTGTGTACCCCTGCCTAAGAGTGTATAAATACCGTAGCATAAGAATTTCAACTACCAGTCTGAAAATGTCCGTAATAGGATGAAACCGGTCCTGGTGAAATATAAATTAGTGGAAGAAAGTACAAAAGTGTTTTAATTTCAAATTCTAATACAATGGAATTCCACCACGAATTATCAGTGCAAAAACTAGACTCATTAAAATGTTAAGAGTTAAATACGACAGTTAGATTATTTTTTCGATATATTCGAAAATGACGTAGTTAAGAGTTTTCATGAACAAAGATAAAACCTACGCAATAGTGTATGGTGAGTTGTTGCCTCTAATGAGTTTTGCAATGAAATGACACTTATAATGATGTTTAAAGTACGCAAGCAAAGGAAATTACTTTCGAAAGCGGTTTTGTTCTGCCTCCAATAAAGAAAGACCATGAAAATTGAAAATAAGTGCATTGGAAGTGAAATACAATGAAATAATTAAAATTTTAAAAAGTCTTAGTTTCAGTTGAATCAGTCCACAATTCAATCAGTAGACACCCAGCCAGAAGAGATTTGCAACTTCCCGGCTTAAGAAAGCTCGCCACCAAATTGCAATGGGACTGTTTGAATTTTAATTCCGGCAGACCGAGGAGAGGAGGAAGGGGAGGGGTGTAATTATCGGATGTAGCCTTTCAGCCATTCAGCCTTCACGATCGGACGAGTGTTTGGAATCCTCAATGCCTACCGCACGGTGCAGGGGTACGAACGTACAACGTAACTAACTTTTAATTGGAACAATCAACTTTACTAAGTTACTGTTGTAAAATGCCACAAAAGTACATATATTATTTTTTAAAGATGACACAAGTCTAAAGTCACGGTGTTTGAAAGAGAGCGTACGAATACAGTATGCAATATAGTTGTGAATGATGACAACTTGGAGTAGGAGGATGAGTTTGTTTATTCGGGAAGTATGTTTACGAGAGATGGGAAGGCTGATAGAGATATTGAAAGAAGGGTGAATAGGGTAGGGAAGGGTAACTCTATTAATGGAGGACTGAACGCCGTTGGGACCAACAAAAAACTGTCCAAAGACGCCGTCCATAATGGAGTACACCTCTCACCCCAGAAGATAGGTGGAAGCTTGAGTGGCAATTAGCCAACGTCAAAAACGCCCATCTCATTCAAGACCCCACTGAGAGACAGCCTGGGTTCTCACTGCCTCGCAAACTCTGGACTGCCATCAATAGGTTAAGGTGCTCCCATAGCCGTTGTGCGCACATGATGCATAGATGGGACCTTAAAGTGTCGGCGATGTGTGAATGTGGTGCGGTGCAGACCAGCGAGCATGTGGTCAACGAATGCCCGCTCCATTCGTACCCCGGCGGAATTGATGAGGTTCACAGGGCGACGCCTGAGGCCCTAGACTGGCTCGCAGACCTAGATGTCCCCCTCTGACACGAAAGAAGAAGAAGATGGAATACTGGTACCTACCCTGATGAATGGTAGTAAGACATGGAACTGGCAGAGGAAGGATGCTGTAGAAATGAGA